>JAVJIF010032346.1:0-22500 GCA_038442645.1 Agave tequilana | reverse complement strand
CTGATTTTTAATCATACATATTTGTGCTCTAAATTATTCATATGAACTTATTTTTTTATTTCATAAAAATTTATTTTGATTTTAAATATTAATGTTTAACTGTCTAAAGAATCAGGAGTCGATAGCCAAGTGTTGTCATCACTGCTGATATATGGGTGCACAGGATGAGAGAGTCTCAACTGTTAACAGACATGTATAGTTGTCGATAGGGGATTCAACAAAGAGTATGTCTCAGTTTCTCGACATCTATACTCAACTGCCGATAGTGCTTGTGTTGGATTTGAAAAATTTGATCGTTGAGATATGCATGTTGACAGGCATGACCCTGTTGTTGACAGTCAAGCAGTGAACTTGCATGTTTTGACCCTCCAACAGTTAGTTTTGTATCCAAACTTTTCCATCTTTATTTCTACCGAATTTTTCTTGTTTTAACATGTTTTTCATTAGTGGACTTAATAGGTTTTTATCTCTATCTTACTCCTATAAATAGAAGTAATTAGAGAGTGTTTTAAACACAAGTTTTGAAATAAAATTTCAAGTGTTCAATTCTAAAATCTCTTATGAAAGTTTCTAGTGCTTTTCAATTCTATTCTTCTCTAGTTTTCTCACACAAGCCTGAGCTATTGTAATGCCCTGACCCCGCGGGTACAGGGACAATATTGCACTTACATATGCAGGACGGATATACCCTCACAAATGTATACTAAGCATAAGTACAAACAAGAATCATAGTACAGAGGCACAGTGGTAATGTACATTCCAATATAAAAGACAAGTACACAGTTATCACAAGATGTGATCTAATATTACATGAATATTACATCACCAGAAGGTGCAAAAAAAGATTTATAAAGTGACTCACAAAAGCTAGAAAATGCTCACGAGCGACAAAATAGAATCTCGAGAGCCGGTCAAAAGAAAGCTGGAGGGAAAGAGCTACGACTAAATCTGCTAGATCCTCAAGGAAACGTGTAGTCTTCTACGTACAAGTCCTCAACGCTTCTATTGCATGCTATGAGATCTGGACAAACAGGTCCAGGAGTTGTCAGAAAGCAACCTAACGAGTACATAGAGTGAAGCAAAGTGGCGTCCACAGATAGCACATGTGTACCGGGGAATGTGTCGTATATTCAAGTCATGAACGCATACAACAAACAGTAAATATTGAATCAATACTAAATCAGGAAGCAAGCAAGTCAGAAGATTAAAATAGTGGCACAAATATAATATCTTGCAAGAGGCAGGTAGGCAGATACTATGATTATACAATAATAACAATTAGTATCGTCTGTTATTTGAATCATTCCCTATCAGTATCCCATACCACTAGCTATCCACACTCGAGTCCCTACTCTAGTAGAACTCATCCGAACATGACACCCGATATCATTATCCAGACGAGATAGTGATCAAATAGCACACAATCCTAATATCATTATTGTGTATAGATAGTGTATCAGGAGCCAGTCATGCAAGTACAATTCAATAAATAAGAATATCAGGACTGAATTATAGTGGCACAGAAGTAGTATCACAGAAGTGACGAGCAAGGTACTTAAATTATACAATAATAATAATAATCAGTATTGCTTGTTATTTTAATTATCCCTTCTAGTGTCCCATTTCATTGGTAATTTATATTGGAGTCTGTACTTTCAGAAAAACTCATCCAAACTTTGATATACAGATACTATTATTTGAACGAGAGAGTGACCGAATAACGCATGCTCCCGACATTATTATTTTTAGGTTACTATATATATATATATATATATATATATATATATATATATATATATATATATATATATATATATATATATATATATATATATATATATATATATATATATATATATATATAACATGAACTGGACAAGAGTATAGCGGATGTATTCGACATACTAATGCCATACAAAGTGGGATTTTTAGAGGTGACCCCCACTCAGGAGTCAAGAGGTTACTTCTTCATGGATTTCTAGAGGTGGCATCTATGGATCGTAAGTTTCGAAGAGCACTTAGGTCCATGGGGTACTTTGGTCCCTTTGTGTTGCACTTAAGACCCTCGCTTGTATGTCGGTAGACAATGGGTATAGATAACTGGAGTGTCAAGCAATATGATACAAGAATCAAGTAACAGATCAGGTGTTGTGGTATCAGGAGGAGTACAACAGTATAATAGTGCAAGTAAATATAGAATTACAACATCAAGCAAGTAACATGTCATGCAAGCTACTACATGAAAACAGTATAAGAGAATATTTCAAGCTCTTCACAATCATCAAAGAAATAATAATTAATTATACACAGACAGGGCTAGTTAAGCTGGAGCGAAGCTAAGCCGTGTCAAACCTACGGCGGAGCTTGCCCTATGGAGGAGCTAGCATGCAGCTCTAGATGCTAACGTGCTCAACAAGGCTAACGCTCGCGGTGAAGAGAGCGTATAAACGCTATGCTAACGCTAACGGCGGAGCCACGCTCGCGGCAAAGTTAGATGCACATAGTAAAGAGAGCGTATGAATGCTATGCTAACACTTGAGACGAAGCCATGCTCGCGGTGAAGTTAGATGCACACGGTGAAGTGGGCATGAACGTCTTGCTAAAACAATCAGCGAAGCTGCGCTCAGACGAGTTTAGCGATAAAGTACTAAGCGCTAAGGTTGCCTCCTGACGGAGCTAGTAAAACCCGAAAATTAAGCCCGAAGGCTAGAGTCAAGCCCGAACAACCACGAAGGGTCGGCCAATGCATAGAGATCCAATATTACTATGCAATACACACATATATAAGTATCGCCCACACTATTACAAGCATTCATCACACAAAATTACAATATACAGCCCACAAAATACAAGTACCGACTACACAGTTTTATCCTCTGCTACACAATTACAACATATGCCTACTAAATATACAAGCACCCACACAATCACATAAAATTGGTACTCACCAAGGAAAAATACTCACTTAGAATGACTCGAGCACAGTGATGAACTTTGGTGGAACGTCGATATCGTTAACGCACGATGTGCATGAAGGAGAGAGGTGAAATATAAGAGAAAAAGAGAGGGTAGAGAAAGAGGGGAGAGAGAATAGAGGATAGAGAAAGTGTGAGAGAGGGGGTGTGCGGCTAGGGAGAAAAGAAAGGATACGCACGACCTAGTGGAGGAGGCCAGCCAAGCGGAGGAAGCCGAGGTGGCGCCGGGGTGGTCTGCCAATGGGGGTCGCAGCCAATGGGGGCCGGGAGGAGGAGAAGGTGGTGGTGGTGGTGAGGGTGATTAGGTGGTGATGTGGGTGGTGATGAGAGGAAGATAATATGGTGAAGATGGAGGTAAAGATGGTGGAGAGTGGTCGTGGTGGGTGGAGAAGATGGTGATGATGAAGATGGTGGTTGAGGGGGGAGTATTGTGATGGATGGTGGTGTGATGGTGGAGGAGGAGATGAAGAGGGGAGATGGGTGGCATTAGTGTGGGAGAAGTTATGGTGGAGGTAAATTAAAAGAGATGATGATGATGATAAAGATGATGGAGGTGGAGGACGTGGGGTGATGGCCGGCTAGGGGAGGCGTGGGTGGTGGCCAGAGGTGGGTGACAAGGGAGGGGTGGCTGACGGCTATGGTGGAGGAGGAGAGAACATAGAGAGGGGGAGTGTGTAGGAGAAAGAGGGAAAAAGAGAGTGAAGAGAGGAGAGAGAGAGAGAAATGGAGAAGAGAGAAGGGGTTGGCCGGTTAGGGGTTTAGAGGAGAGTGAGAGAGAAAATGGAGAGGAGAAGGAAAAGAAGAAAACAGTAGAGATAAGAAGAGTGGAGAAGAATGTAGAGGGGGAAGGAAAAAGAAAAAAAAGAAAAGAAAGGAAAAGGAAAAACAAAGAAAAAAGGAAAAAAAGAAAGAAAAAGGAAAAAAGATAATATAAATAAAATAATAATAATAAAATAATTATAGGAATTGGGTCGGGCTCTTGGCTCGGGCTGGGCTCAGAGTCCATAAATACGGGTCTGATACCAAATAATAACAAAAATAAATATAGAAAAATAGAATAATACAAGTAAAAAATTGGGACACGTATCGGGGTATGTATTCTAGAAATGGGGTGTTACAGCTATCATCTCAATATTATCCTATATGATCCTTGTACGTAAGAGTATTTTATTTGTGGTCAAGAGTTGATCACAAGGGTTAAATCATTGTATTTAAGTGTATAGAGGTTGCGGTCTCGATCAAGCATGTGGACACATTATTGAAGTTCTTACCGGGACGAGTGAGGGAGCTTGTAGATGTTGCGACATCGAGTGATCTTGTGAGATCGATTATAGTGGAAATCCTTCATTGCGATGAAGGTGAAGACGTAGATCAAGTTGCTCGAATCTCGAAATAAATCTCCTATGTTTGTGATTGCTTATCTATCACTCAAATTCATTCTTGTTTAATATCTTGCATTTTTATAATTGCTTATTTTTATGCTTGATATTATTTTATGTGTTTGCACTCATTTTATCCAAGAAAGTAATTAAGCACTTAAACTCTTATTTAAGAGGAATCACGAGGAGAAATTCAAAGCTCTTCACGGGGTATACGGTTTAGTTTCTTGATTGTGAGTGATATTATTTATATGATCATATTTGTGTTGAATTATTGGTTAAAGTTTTTAATTTTCATATTGATTAGCATATCACATATTCACCCCTCTAGGTGATTTCAATCGATTCCAATCATCTTATCAAAAGCAAACTTGCTCAATGTTGAGCTTAAGTCATTAATTTTATTTTTTATTTCATTTATTTCTTTCTAAGATTAAAAGAAATCTTAGTGTTCTTTGTGTTGCATGTGTTCATATGTGCATCATTTTTTTTAAAATTTAATTGTGAGAAATAGATAAATCTTCTTTTTCTTTTAGACTAATTTCTAATTTGAATAATAGTGCTAGTGCATTATTTTTCTTTTTCAGTTTTAGATGTTTAAATCTAAGAGATTCGTACTTTTCATAACTTCATGAAAAGCTAAAGCCATTTTTTCAACAAATATTTCAGCATCATCTAAAAGAGGTCCAGATTGTACCTTTGAGGCGTGGTCACCTTGTGCCATAAAGCACATATTGGCACTGTCAACTTCTTCTTAGGATTCACTTTCTGAATCATCCCAAGTAGCCTTCATAACTCTCTTTTTTAATATCTTCTTTAATGTGGAGACTTTGTTTTTCATCTCTGGGCAATCTTCAATGAGATATCTGGGCTTCTTACAGTTGTAGCATAGCCCTTCCTCCTTGTCCTTTTTCTTTCGTTGCCATTGGTTCTTCTTATTATCGAATCGTCCCTTTTTGTAGAACATCTATCCTACTTTCCTCATGATCATAGATATGATTTCTTCTTCATTAGGCTCTTCTTCATCGTTTGTGCTGCCAGGGGAAACTTTGAATGCCACACTCTTCTTCTTTTGTGACTCTTGTTCTTCTCGAGCCTTAATCTCCAGTCATGGGTTTTTAGGTTACCCATGAATATTCTGAAGTCCATCTCCTTTGAATCATTCAATTCTTTCAAGGTGGTCACTTTGACCTCCCATGATTTAAGAAGTGAACGAATTATCTTCCTCACCTTATTGTTGTTGGAGATTGATTCACCTAAAGAAATTAAGCTGTGTTGAACCGAGTAAACATGTCACCAATATATTCATTTTAATGCATTATATAGTTTTTTTTTATTGAAAAGTGATCAATGACTCTCTTCACTTGTGAGGTTCCTTCATAAGCAGTAATCAAAGTATTTCATATTTCATATGCAGATTAACAATTGATTACTCTAAATAAATTATCATCATTTAAAGATTACATCAAGGTTAAGTTCCCTGCATTGGCTTTCAAATGCCTTTGCGATATTTTTAGGCAAATGATCAGTTTTATATTCAGATTTTTTTTAAAAAATTTAATGGCAAATGAAATATCTCTTTCGAGAGATTTAAGAAAGGCTCTCATCTTAATATTCCAAATGGAGAAGTTAAGATCCTCAAACCTAGGTGGGGACTTAACATTGAAGTTATTTTCATGAGTTGCCATAGGTTTGTATAGTGATAAATAATGATCAACTCTTGGGTGGTTAAACCTTAAAAATAAGATCACTAGCTCTGATAAAAATTGAAAAGCACCTGAGGTGAATAGGTGATGCTAATTAAATTGTGCAACAAAAAAAAAATCTATTTGTAGCAAACAAATTAAATCTCAAAATTGTTGGCCCAAGGTTACAATCACCCGATTTTATGGTTTTGATATCATCAAAACATATGCAGTTATTTGTACTAATCAAGTTCAAGTGTTTAAGTTTATCTCAGGGTTCTAAGAATTCAAGGAGTTTTTCTTCCTCTAAAGGAATGTGTTGGAGACCCAAGAAGATTCAAATACGGGATCAAAACTCAAAGCACTCAAACGTCACTAATGGAGAAGCCTGATTGAAGATCTTATAGTCACTAGAGCCTTGTAAGATATTAGTTTGTTAAAATGTAGAATATAGTAGTAATGCTCAAGAAGTTACACATACAAAATACACGATTTCGAAAAATACAAGTTTTGATAGTATTGGTATTTTGCATATTTGGTATTGGTACATGTCTCATAATTTTTCCAAAATTTTATAAAAAGTTTAGAACATGTATTTTATCACCTATACATTTCTACATTACCCTTAAACCAATACAAAATATTTTGAAAATTGTTCGAAATTCAAAATCCTACTTAAAACTATTTCAGGCCAGAACGGTCGACCGCCCCGGTCGACCATTGCCCATTGCAGGACAGGATGATCGACCGAGCAGTTGACCGAGCCTTTGGCCAGGGGCGTGCATATTTGTGCATGTTGTCGGTCGACCGACCGGTTGACCGCTAACCCTTGTGGTCGACCGACTGAGAGACCCTAACTCTCGGTTGGGGTCGGTCGACCGACAGTTTAAAATTCTCTTTTAAAAATACCGAGCGGTCGACTGCCCGGTCGATCCGAGCTAACGACTCTATTCTGGATAACCTATCGGTCGACCAGCCGGTCGACCGACAGGCTCCAGATGGCCATAAAGGCTAGTTTTTTAATCTGTTTTGTTTTTAGTGGATTCCAACGGCCATTTTTGGTTCCAAGTGTCTAAACACACCCCCAAATGACCGGGTATGATTTTTAAATGATATTTATTCATTGCCTACATATATGGGTCATGGTTTTGATTTTAGACAAGAAAAATATACAAGTTTTTCAAGTTTATTTCTAAAGAGAAATTGTTTTCTAGCTTTCAATCTTCAAGTTCTTTCTTTCCAAAGCTATTTCAGTTGGTTTTAAAACTCCTCTATTCTTTCTAACTGATTTCATCTCACACTAAACTTCTTGAGCATCACTTCATATTCCACTCTATAAGAAGTTATAAGAGAGAGTGTTTGTGATCTTGTTAGATCACCAAGTGCTTTATAATCTCAATTGGCTTTATGCTATCTCTTGTGTAGAGGGTTGAGTTGGTGGAGCTGTGTACTCTAGTCTTGTGTAGACCAAGTTGAAATTCCTTTGTGTAAGGTCCTTTTATGGAAGATCCCTTAGAGGATAGTGAAATCCTTCATAGTGGTGAAGGCGGGGACAGAGAGCGGTGGCTCGAACCTCAAAACAAATTCCTTTGTGTTTGTGATTGATTGTTTCTTGCTCTCTATTGTATTTCAATTTTCATACTTGTGTAATTGTTCATCTTTCATTCTATAATTGATTTCATTCCATCACTTTCATTATCGGTCTATACTCATTTCAACAAGGAGGCAATTGAGCACCTCAACTCATTATCTAGAGGAATCAAAGAGGAGAAGTTCTAGAGACCTTCACGGGGATTCAGCTTAATTCTTATTTTGAGTCACCGCTTGCATAATTCATCATAAGTAGTTTTAAAATTGCATTTGATTAGCAAAACACCTATTCACCCCCTCTAGGTGTATTTCAAAAATAAGCAATTACCAGTATCAAATAATAAAACTCAATCACAATAATATGCAACAACAAATATTGAGCAGAGAGAGTAAAGAGATGGAGTCAGAAAAAGCAAACTCCACAAACAAAAAGATTTATTCTCGAGGTTCGATCTGCTAATCTACGTCCTCGTCTTCAACTCCTGTAGAGATGTAAGTACTATAATCGGGCAGCAAAATTGAAATATGCTTACAACGTGATCCCGTAAGTCCATAACTTGGAGTCGTAACTCCTACAACAAGTGAAAAACACCTAGAGGGGGGGTGAATAGGTGTAATTGCTAATCTAACAAGCTTTTTAAAACTAAGATGGATGAATGATATAACGATCTCTCAAAACAAGACTAAGAGCCGAATACCCCGTGAAGGGTTCTGACTCCTTCCTCCTGATTCCCCTTGAATGGGTTAGAGGTGCGCAATGCAACCTTGTTGTATGAGAATTGATCGATAATGGCAAGGTATGAATGCAATGGTGAAATGCACACAATCAATAGTATATGAAAGCAATAACACAAGGAAAGAAAAAACTATAACACAAGCAAGATATAATGAGCAATTGAAATGAAAGATAAGAACGCAAAGCAATCGCAAACACAAGATATTTGTTTCGAGGTTCGAGCAACGGCTCTAATCCCCGCCTTCACCTCCGTGAAGGGTTTCCACTATCCACCGAGGACGCTTACACGGTCTACCAAAGACCAGAGCACCGAGCTCCACCACTTACAATAACCTCTACCGAAGAGGTATCTCCACAAGAACAAGAAGAACACAAGTAACCAAGTGATCACAACAAGATCACTAAACTTCTTACAAATACTCTCTTTTACAACTTCCTTATAGATTGAGTAGGGAATTTTGGCTCTAGAAGTGTAATGAGAAAACAAAGTTCAGTTGTAAATGAATTTTTCTTGCTAACACAACTGAAAAACAAAGCCAAGAATGAATTGAAAATAGAGAGCTTTTGAAACTTTTCTTTTCTTTTGAAAACTTGAAAACTTAGGAAATTTTCTTGGTGTTTTTTTTTGCAAGAGCCTATTTTCCTCTATTTATAGGGAGAGGAATAGGTTAAAAACAATTTATTTTAAGCTTATTTGATCTGGAAAAGTTCTCCAAAAACTCAGAAAAAGTCTGCCAAAAACAGATTTATTAAACAGATTTCAGATTACACCAAAGAGGAAAGAGCCGTTGGCACTTTGCAGGCCTGGCGGTCGACCGGTACGGTCGGCCGTCCGCCCTGCTGGCAAGGAGCCGTTGGGCTCGGGTCGACTGCTCGGTCGACCGTCCTCTAAAATAAAACACAGTTTTCTGAAGGCGGTCGACCGGGCGGTCGACCCAGAAAACCCGAGAGAAAAACTGCTTTCAGTCGGTCGACCCGGCGGTCGGCCGACAGACATGCACAAGTGTGCACGTCCTGATACAAGCGCCGGTCGACCGGTCCGGTCGGCCGGTCTTGCCTGAAACAGAAAAACAGCAAAAAATAGAACTTGAAATTTTTATAAAACATTTTGAAGTAAAGATAGCTAAGTATCATGCTAGGGAAGTGTAAACATACATGATTTAAACAAGATATTCATTGTGTAAGAAGTTGGAATCATGTATATGTACTAAGGCATGAAACTTAGAAACAAAAGCTTTAAACATGAAAACTTATATACAAAAATGTGTGTGTGTATCCTAGAGCCAGTTTTCAAAACTCAAACTTTAACAAACTATTTCTTACATTGGTTCTAAGGACTACAAGTGCTTCAAGTGGGCTTCTCCATATGATCTTGCAAGCTTGATACTTTGAGCCCGAATTGAGGTGACTTGAGTCGGAACACCTTCCTTTAGGGAAGAAAACTTCTAGTTTCATTAGAACCCTGAAACACACTAAAACAACAAACATGATTAGTACAAATAACTATATATGTTTTGTAATCATCAAAACACACTAAAAACGGGTGATTGTAACCTTGGGCCAACAATCTCCCCCTTTTTGATGA
This sequence comes from Agave tequilana, assembly GCA_038442645.1. NCBI lineage: Eukaryota > Viridiplantae > Streptophyta > Magnoliopsida > Asparagales > Asparagaceae > Agave > Agave tequilana. Next base: position 12,550 of record JAVJIF010032346.1, on the reverse strand, counting down.
TGACAAAACATATAAGTTATTTTAAACAAATGGTAACAAATGGGAGAAGAGCTTGGAAGCTCCCCCTCAAATTATGCTATGTATAAAAGAAATGACTATGAGAAGTAAAAATACATAAAGCATAAAACACATAGTTTTGTCAAAAACTCAAAAACTCAAATAAACAATAAACAACAAACTTATTCTTTTTTTAAACAATAAACAACAAACTTATTCTTTTTCTCCCCCTTTTTGTCATACATCAAAAAGGGTTAAACAAAACAACAAAAAAAAAATTATCTTTAAGAATCCATAATGCAAACATTCAACTCACCACAAATAAAAGAGAATCTAGCATAATCTAATGGTTTAGTATAGAAACATAATCAATATCAATATCACCTTTCTCATAATGATCTCTAAGAAAGTGATATCTAATGTCAATATGTTTAGTTTTACTATGTTGATTTGCATTCTTTGTCATGTGAATTGTACTAGTATTATCACAAAATATTTTAACATGATCAAAATGTAAATCATAGTCAAGGAGAGTATGTTTCATCCAAAGAACTTGTGCACAACAAGCTCCGGCTGCAACATACTCCGCCTCGGCGGTTGAAAGGGCTACAGAATTTTGCTTTTTGGAAGACCAAGATACAAGACAATTACCTAGGAATTGACATGTTCCACTTGTGCTCTTCCTATCTACCCTACAACCCGCATAGTCGGCATACGAAAAACTCGTCATAGAAAATTGACCGGTTTTCGGATACCACAAACCCATTTCAATAGTGCCCTTAAGGTATCTAATTATGCGTTTAACCGCAATTATGTGAGACTCTTTAGGACAAGATTGAAAACGTGCACAAAGACAAACGGAAAACATAATATCCGGCCTACTAGCCGTCAAATATAACAAACTACCTATCATGCTACGATAAAGTTTAATGTCTACACTTTTACCTTGTTCATCCTTATCAAGCTTTGTGGTGGTTGCCATGGGAGTTTTGCTCACTTTAGCTCCTTCAAGCCCGAACCTTTTGATGAGTTCCTTTGTGTACTTGGCTTGATTAATGAAGATCTCATCCTTCCTTTGCTTGATTTGGAGTCCAAGGAAATAGTTGAGCTCCCCCATCATAGACATTTCAAATTCATCCTTCATGCATGACTCAAAAACTTGGCAAAGAGATTCATTAGTAGAACCAAAATAATGTCATCAACATAAATTTGCACAATAAGAATATCATTTTCTACATGTTTTGTAAACAAAGTTGTGTCAATTTTACCTTTCTTAAAACCATTTGAAATTAAAAATAAAGAAATTCTTTCATACCAAGCCCTAGGGGCTTATTTCAAACCATAAAGAGCTTTATCTAATTTAAACACAAAATCCGGATGTGTAGGATCAACAAACCCGGGGGTTGTTCAACATACACCTCCTCTTTAATAAAACCATTTAGAAAAGCACTTTTAACATCCATTTGAAATAATTTAAAATCTTTATAAGAGGCAAATGCTAGTGTAATCCGTATGGTTTCGAGCCGTGCTACGGGTGCAAAGGTTTCTTCAAAATCGATTCCTTCGATTTGAGTGTAACCTTGAGCAACTAACCTAGCTTTATTTCTAACTACGTTACCCGATTCATCCAACTTGTTCTTAAAGATCCACTTAGTACCAATTGTTGGTCTATCGTGGGGCCTAGGAACAAGGTGCCAAACTTGGTTGCGCTCAAATTGATTGAGTTCCTCTTGAATGGCAAGCAACCAGTATGAATCGGCCTCGGCTTCGAGGACGTTCTTGGGTTCAACATGAGAAATAAATGCATAATGATCACAAAAATCATGAAGTTTAGAGCGAGTGGTTACCCCTTTTGATACTTCACCTATGACGAGGTCCTTGGGATGATGAGGATTGTATCTCCAATCCTTTGGAAGTTATTGAGTAGGCTCTACTTCATTTGTTTGATTTTCATTTCCTTGAGCCTCTTCTACTTTAGCTTCACTTCCTTCATCATCCTTTGGCTTGTCTCCCATAGTAGGTGTATCCTCCAAGGTCACTTTCTCCAAGCCTTCATCCAATGCATCTATTTCTATAACATTCTTAACAAACAAGTTAGATTCTTCAAACTTAACATGTATAGATTCCTCAATAGTCAAAGATGATCTATTAAAGATTCTATAAGCCTTACTAGTGTTAGAATAACAACAAAAATAGCCTCATAAGATCTAGCATCAAATTTTTCTAAATTATCTTTTGTATTTAAAACAAAACATTTGCATCCAAAAACTTGAAATATGAAACATTTGGTTTTCTAGAAAAGTACATTTCAAAAGAAGTTTTTGAAGTATTTTTACACAAGAAAACATGATTTGATATATAGCATGATGTATTAAGGGCCTCGGCCCACAAATAATGTGGTAGACCATATTCACTAAGCATTGTCCTAGCCATCTCTTGTAAAGTTCTATTTTTCCATTCAACTACTCCATTTTGTTGTGGAGTTCTAGGACAAGATAGTTCATGCTTTATTCCATATTCTTCACAAAAAGTGGTAAAGGGTAGGTTAATGAATTCACCTCCTCTATCACTTCTTATTCTTACAATTGAAGTATCTTTTTCCTTTTCAACTCTTTTCTTAAAGGCTTGAAAATGTGAAAAGGCTTGGTTTTTATGTTCAAGAAAGAAAACCCAAGTAAAACGTGAAAAGTCATCAACCAAAACATATGCAAATCGATTTCCACTTAGACTTTTGGTTTGAGTAGGACCAAATAAATCCATATGGATCAACTCCAAAGGACGTGATGTCATGATGTCCTTGATTGACTTGAAAGAGGATTTGGTTTGTTTCCCAAATTGACATGCGTCACAAACCCGGTCCTTTTCAAATTCAAGCAAGGAATACCTTTCACCATTTCCTTTGTGTTTAACCTAGATATATGGTCAAAAGAAATGTGGCCTAATCTTCTATGCCACAACCAAGAGTCATCATCGAGGGCTTTTAAATAAGTAATATTACAAGACATATTAGACATGTCAATCATATAAACATTGTTTTCACGAAACCCGGAAAATACACAAGTATTAGATATTCTATCAATTACTTTACAAACTACATTATCAAAAACTACATCAAAACCTTTGTCACGAAGTTGACTAACACTCAAGAGATTATGTTTGAGGCCATCAACTAAAACAACATTCTCAATTAAAGGGGATGTACTAAGTTTTATATTACCGATACCGATGATTTTACCATTGGCATCATCTCCGAAGCTGACGGTGCCACCTTCATGGTATCTTGATAGGGTTGCAAAGTTGTTGATGTCCCAAGTCATGTGCCTTGAGCAACCACTATCAAGATACCACAATCCTCTACGTCTTTGGGTCTTGGATGGTACCTACATCATGTAACAAAATCGTTGACTTTGGTACCCAAATTTTCTTGGGTCCTTGAAAGTTAGTGTTGCGAACCCAAACATTATGATATGAAGCATTAAGTCTATCATAGCAAAACTTAACTAAGTGACCTTTACGGCAACAATATGTGCATGAAAATATTTTCCCATACATGAATGCATGATGTGTTTGTGATGGGTGAGCATGTTTTGGGGTTTGGCATGATGTAGAGGTTGTGTGGTATGAACATGAGCATGAGCATGGAAAGCATTTTTCTTAGGGGCTTGATTCTTAGGAAACATGGCCTCAATTTTTTTCTTATCAAACTCACAATTTTTCAAAATAATTCCTAATGAGTCTATTCTTTCTTTAAGCATGGTAATTTCATTAGGATCAACTAGTGGGGACTTGCCTTTACAAGAAATCTTGTACTTATCAAAATCATTTTTGAGTAGTAACTAAAGTAGAGAGCAAGTCATCTTTTTCTTTAGAAAGGGTAAATACTTGATGATTAAGTGTCTCATTTTCTTTTTCATTTTTAAATATTTTTTCTTTAGAAAATCATAGTTATGTGATAATTCTACAAAAGCTTCTCCTAGTTCATCCATGAAAGATTATCATCAAGAGAAGTGGAAGGGGTTACCTTGCTTGTGCTTTCATTAGCCATGAAGCACATGTTGGCGGTGTCGATTTCGTCCTTAGATTCGCTCTCGGAATCCCATGTAGCCTTCATTGCTTTCTTCTTGAAGGGCTTATTTGAGGTGGAAGGCTTTGCTTTATCCGGGCACTCCGCAACAATGTGACCCGGTCTTTTGCAATTAAAGCAAACAATTTTCCTTTCTTCTTACCATCTTTTTCTTCCTTGGAATTTAGCCTTGTTGTACATCCTCCGAACATTCTTTACAAGAAGTGAGAGCTCTTCGTCATCTTCTTCTTCATTGTCTTCATCGGAGTGTGAGGATTGACACTTGAAGGCTATTGTTTTCTTCTTGGAAGCAGCCATGTCTTCCCTAGCTTTTCTCTCCATCTCATGGGTTTTGAGGTTCCCAATGAGACCTATTAGCTCCATCTCCTCCTTGTCATTGAGTTCCTTCAAGGTTGTTGCTTTTACTTCCCATGAAGGAGGAAGAGCCCGGATGATCTTTCTTACTCTTTGGTTGTTGTCGATAGCATCACCTAGAGAAGAAAGTCCATTAGTGATCTTTATAATCTTGTAACCATATCATCTATGATTTCATTCTCTTGTATGCAAAAGTTCTCATATTGGGACCGAAGAAGGTCTATCTTAACCCTCTTCACTTGTGAGGTCCCCTCATGTGTTACTAGCAAGTGTGTCCAAATCTCAAATACGGATTTGCAATAGATGACTCTAGCAATGTCATCATCATTGAGGGCTTGAAGTAGTGCATAATGAGCCCTAGCATTGGCATCAAACTCCTTAGTCTCAATTTCGGACCAAGTAGATTCATCACCGGGGGGTGCACTAAAGGGTTTGGTCACGGCCTTTGCAACTCGACTTCCTAGAGATTGCAAGAAAACGGTCATCTTAACCTTCCATATGGGAAGGTTAAGTCCATCAAACTTAGGAGGGGTCTTAATTTCATCGGCCATTTTTACTAAGTGGAAATGAATGAAATGATTAGCAAAAATAGGATCTCTCTAAGGTTGTTAAGCCAAGAGCCTAGAGACCAAGCTCTGATACCAATTGAAAAACACCTAGAGGGGGGGTGAATAGGTGTAATTGCTAATCTAACAAGCTTTTTAAAACTAAGATGGATGAATGATGTAACGATCTCTCAAAACAAGATTAAGAGCCGAATACCCCGTGAAGGGTTCTGAACTCCTTCCTCCTGATTCCCCTTGAATGGGTTAGAGGTGCGCAATGCAATCTTGTTGTATGAGAATTGATCGATAATGGCAAAGTATGAATGCAATGGTGAAATGCACACAATCAATAGTATATGAAAGCAATAATAGAAGGAAAGAAAAAACTATAACACAAGCAAGATATAATGAGCAATTGAAATGAAAGACAAGAACGCAAAGCAATCGCAAGCACAAGATTTTTGTTTCGAGGTTCGAGCCACTGCTCTAATCCCCGCCTTCACCTCCGTGAAGGGTTTCCACTATCCACCGAGGACGCTTATACGGTCTACCAAAGACCAGAGCACCGAGCTCCACCACTTACAATAACCTCTACCGAAGAGGTGTCTCCACAAGAACAAGAAGAACACAAGTAACCAAGTGATCACAACAAGATCACTAAACTTCTTACAAACACTCTCTTTTACAACTTCCTTATAGATTGAGTAGGGAATTTTGGCTCTAGAAGTGTAATGAGAAAACAAAGTTCAGTTGTAAATGAATTTTTCTTGCTAACATAACTGAAAAACAAAGCCAAGAATGAATTGAAAATAGAGAGCTTTTGAAAATTTTCTTTTCTTTTGAAAACTTGAAAACTTAGGAAATTTTCTAGGTGTTTTTTTTGCAAGAGCCTATTTTCCTCTATTTATAGGGAAAGGAATAGGTTAAAAACAATTTATTTTAAGCTTATTTGATCTGGAAAAGTTCTCCAAAAACTCAGAAAAAGTCTGCCAAAAACAGATTTATAAAACAGATTTCAGATTACACCAAAGAGGAAAGAGCCGTTGGCACTTTGCAGGCCTGGCGGTCGACCGGTACGGTCGGCCGTCCGCCCTGCTGGCAAGGAGCCGTTGGGCTCGGGTTGACCGCTCGATTGACCGTCCTCTAAAATAAAACACAGTTTTCTGAAGGCGGTCGACCGGGCGGTCGACCCAGAAAACCCGAGAGAAAAACTGCTTTCAGTCGGTCGACCCGGCGGTCGGCCGACAGACATGCACAAGCGTGCACATCCTGATACAAGCGCCGGTCGACCAGTCCGGTCGGCCGGTCTTGCTTGAAACAGAAAAACAGCAAAAAACAGAACTTGAAATTTTTGTAAAACATTTTGAAGTAAAGATAGCTAAGTATCATGCTAGGGAAGTGTAAACATACATGATTTAAACAAGATATTCATTGTGTAAGAAGTTGGAATCATGTATATGTACTAAGGCATGAAACTTAGAAACAAAAGCTTTAAACATGAAAACTTATATACAAAAATGTGTGTGTGTATCCTAGAGCCAGTTTTCCAAAACTCAAACTTAACAAACTATTTCTTACATTGGTTCTAAGGACTACAAGTGCTTCAAGTAGGCTTCTCCATATGATCTTGCAAGCTTGATACTTTGAGCCCGAATTGAGGTGACTTGAGTCGAAACACCTTCCTTTAGAGAAGAAAACTTCTAGTTTCATTAGAACCCTGAAACACACTAAAACAACAAACATGATTAGTACAAATAACTATATATATTTTGTAATCATCAAAACACACTAAAAACGGGTGATTGTAACCTTGGGCCAACAACAAGATCCCTCTTGGATCAACTTCTGAAAGCCTTAACTCCTATAACAATCCAATTCTGTAAGATCGGCATCTCACAACCTCTCTCATTAGAGGTATTCATCACCAAATACATCAATAAGATTGTGATTTTTTCTTGATCACTGAAACTTCTCACAAGAACCTATAATTATAAATTGAGATTGAAAGAATAAGCTTGGTGTATGTGAGATTTTAGAAGATTGAAAGAGGAAAGCTCTGAAAATTTTGTAGAGAAAACACTTAAAGATTGTAAGCACTTAGCACTTGAAAATTCTCAAAAATCTTGATGTTTAGATTTATAGGAAAAAATCAAAATAAGAATAACAAAATTCTTGCTAAAATCATGCAGGAAAGCCAACTAGCTGCCGAAAGCTGGTGCAGGACTTTCGGCAGTTAATGGTCATAAATGGCTATAAATTTAAAATTGTCACGCCCCGCTTCCCAAAATACGTAGAAACGGAGTCGCGACGAGAGTCGGCGACGTATATACGCGAGGAAAATACCCCACGCATACACGCTAAGCCTAAAGTAACCTGAACAAGCTATAAATCCAAACCAAAATCAATCAATAATCACTGCAATATCCCATATAAACATCCACACATGATATCATATAAAAAGTACTGGAATAGAGACTGAATCTGATATGCATGATCAAGAAAAGTATAGAAATAGAAATAAAAAGAGGCAAGAATACCAGAATCAAAAGGGAGAGCGTCCAGCCCCTCGCAAAGCGTACAATCTCATCAACACCTGCACAATAGAAACAAAGCGTCCAATATCTCGACGTGCAAATCCAGGTCATTAGAAAGCGACCTGGTGAGTGTGTGTGTAAAGAGGACTGCTCGTGCATATAAACAATGTGCATAAAATAATAACAAGATAACTATAACATAGGATAACTAAATAACATGATAAATAAACAACTGAATAACAATAACATGAATAAGTGTGTAGATGAAAGATAAGTAAAACAACTGTAAACAAACAACTGATGTCTAGATGTGTATCCTAGCAATATCACTAATCTGGTATATAAATCTGGTCATACTTACAATCATATGTCTATCATAGTGATATATATGTACAATCAGGTGATTACGGTCAGTTACATTACATTAACAGTTCATTATCATTTATTATGTCAGCGAACACCAATTGCCACCTGTAATAGACGCATCCCATACTACGTCTACTACACGTGTCAATTAGGGTCCTAAGTTATTGAAATTAGTGGAAGAGACATTGTCCATGCTTTAGGTGGGTTCCGTAAATACCCGGAACTACAGCCCAATCACCTGGCACTGAATCAGGTCCTACCGCTAAGTAGTCAATAACAATAACAATAACAATGTGTCAATAACAATGACAATATGAACAATACGGGATGTCAGTCATCCCCGGAATCCTGTAGTGGAACCGTATCTCGGCTATGCAACCTGTATCCTAGGTCCACCCAAAATACAGACGCTGTCTCCTCCACCAATTTTCCCAATCCCAGTGTAAATTTCAATTTACATTATTATTTATAACAATCAATATCCATATTATTTCGATTACTGGGACGATACGGTGACAATAACGATATCAATATAACAATAACAATGTGAACAATATTACCGTGTAAACGGTAAAACAATAGAACAATGTATATGTTACGGTCTGACAATATTTTTCTAGTAACTTTCAATAGCATGAATCAATACAACAACAGAACTAGATAATACTCAATAGCCAGTCTCATCTGGAACCGGTCAATATCTCATATGCCTGTACTGTATATAACAATAGTAACTAATCTATCAACCAATAGTCTCTATACAATCATCGTGAACATTAAGTATCAATCCACATCACTAATCTGGTACAATAAATCACCATCTCAATATATCAATAATCAGCCTCTCCCTATCAATCAACTCTGATCCTTGCGTCATCAATATATTCACATCTCAATAACTGAAATAACCAATATTCTGACACATCTATTCAGATATCCATATTCCAATCTGATCAAAGTCATCACACAATCTCACATCTATCAATGTCAAACATAAGATCCCAAAACTCGGTAATATATCAGATATATATTTAAGATCTATCAGGTCAGGTCAATTCAATCAATGCCTATTCCTCAAAACCATGTTCATCCAACTATAACCGAGATCATCACTAAAGGATAAAGTTTTCAATCCATAAGAAATCTAAAACAGCAGTCAGAACTAGAGTTAGTCGACTAGGGTAGGAGCAAGTTGACTAGTATAGAGGATTTTGGACTGGGTTAGTCAACTATCAAAAAGGGATAAGTCGACTATAACAAGTGCAAGTCGACTAATAGGAGGGGTAAGTAGACTAGTATAGAGGATTTTGGACTGGGTTAGTCGACTATCAAAAAGGGATAAGTCAACTATAAAAGGTGTAAGTCGACTATAGGAAAGGGCAATTCGACTAATATAGCTTACAGTAAACAAATAGAGAGTACACAACTTTCTAAATAGAAACTTAGTCGACTAGGAGTTATGATAAGTCGACTAGGGTAGAAGTATTAGTCGACTATAACAAGTACAAGTCGACTAATATACCTATTGGTGTGTATGATCAGGGCTCTAAACAATTTCTTAAAAATTCACAAAATAGCAATATCACAATGCTTACCTTCAAAATGTGCCACTAAATAATATGGCTAAAAATCATTACACCTAGTATAGATCTCTAACCTCTATCAAGAATCCATCAACCTTAAATTAATATGTATATATGTTCTGGGATTTGTCACAGCTAGGTCAGTAACAAGGTCAAGTCTCGTCACGTATATCAATACTAGGCCTAAGCTAACAACGACGAACTACGACCACATAAACTGACACTGATACAAGTTCATATCAATTACACAGATAAGGTGAACAATCCATAATGTCTCATGAAGTGATACAACAAGTCAAGCTGGTAAAATAAAATATAAAGTTACATGAAATAATACGAATAATACACAATAACGATAAACAAGAAAATGACATAAGAACAAACACTCACATGAAATGACGCAGTTTCCGAACCGAATCGCCGTCTGGTCTTCACTGCACGAACCGGTACTGATCTACGGATCATCCCATGGATCGGTCTTCGAATCACCATTGTATCGGGTCCACAACGACAAGAATCTAGATCGGGTCTGGGTCTCCTGCAACGGTCTGAATCCACCAAACGATTCCGAAACGCTGCAACACGCAACCAACACATACAAATAAATATAAATATACACTAAACATACTCCCGAGCACACCGACACATACGTGTACACCCACGTATACATATATATATATACGTATATACGAGTATACATACATACATCTCTATACATACATATATATACATATACTCATAATCTACTCATTCACGCATACATACCCAAACTCACGCACACATCCATGTCCATGCATAATTACATGCAACCTTAACTCACGCACCCTCAACACAAAATCATGCATATACATTCCTAATATATACACACCCACGCACTCACCTGCGCACAAATTCATATATCCAGAGAAGTAGGGAGATATAATCTCACTCACACACATGCAATCACTGACCAACCTATGTATGCACATAAATATTTCTACTAACATATAATAAGAGAGAGAAGGAAACATCCACTGCAGCACCAATACTCACACATAAATAAACACTCTCACACCCCAAAACAATTAACAGAGAGGGAGAAGATCTGACTCACAGCGGGTGAAGTCCAATGGTCGCGGCATGTCGACGGAGGAGGCGGAGGATGCCGGTGACGACGCGGGCTGTCGGAGAAATGCTCGAGGAGATTGGGGAGTCACGGAGCATCACGGAGGCTCGCCGGAGGGGAGTGTGCGGCCAGGGCTGCTGGGGACTGGCTGCAGGCTGTTGCTGCGCCATGGATGTTGCTGCCGGCTGTTGGGGCGTGCGCGGGGTGCAGTTCGGTTGCTGGTGGCGCCAGGTGAAGAGGTGGGGCGGCCTGGAGGAGGAAGATAGGGCTGTCGTGCGCGCCGGGGAGGAGATCCGGCCTGGTTCTGGGCTGTTATTGCTGTGCTGGATGCGCACGCAACGAAGGGGAGGGGGCGCTGGTTGGGGGTGCGGGGGTGTTGCCGAGTGAGAGAGGGAGGCGGCCTGAATTGCGCCATGGAGATGGAGGCGGCTGTGATAGGATTAATTTAGGGTTAGGGTTAGATTAGGAGAGGATTATGAAAAGATTATATAGATAGGATTTAGTAATGGGTTCGGGTCTAATTGGGTTTCGGGTAGATAATGTGTATAGGTTCTCAATGGATAATGGGTTTGAGGGCATGGGCTTGACTAATGGGTTTGGATAAGTAATAACGGGTTAGGTAGAGATGCCTATTGGATGTGGGTATGGATCAAGAAATAGACTAATGGTTATGAGATACAGGGTATTGGGTTAACGTGTAGGATTAGGAATCAATGAAATAGAAGTGGGTATGAATTAGATAATGGGTAGGACCATAGATAAAGGATACAGGTTAATGGGTATAGAATCAAGGGGAAGGAAAAGGAATAATACTACTACTAAAATAAATAATAATAAATAATAGTAACAATAAGAAATAATTAGTAATAATAATAGTAAATCAAATAATAATAACATTAACTAAATAATAATCTTAACAAATGATAATAATCACACTTAGTAGTAACAATAATACTATTAATGATAATAAATAATAATCATAATAATGAGTAGTAATATTAATAAACACTAATAATAATAATCTTAATATTAAACATACAATAATAATAATAAATAATAATATTAGTAACATTATTAATAATTAATAAACACTAACAATATAATAATAATAATACTAATAGTAATAAGTAATTAAAAATACTGATAAGAAATAATGGCAATAGCATATAAAGCCAAAGTGTCATTTACCATTGCAAAATAATTTATTTATTTAATAATGCAATAAATCATAAATCAATATAATTAATAATAATAAAATTAATCATAAATTAAATTAAATATTTTTGAAAAATAAAATACAGTATTTCTGACTAGGTATATTACAAAAATCCAGAATTTTGTTCATGAAAAAATTATACTGGCTGTCGAAAGCACTACTAACAATTAATACATAACTGTTAAAAAATCAGAGAGAGCTATCGAAAATCTGAGCCACTCTGAAATTGATCAAACTTTCTGGAAAATATGATCAAAAGTGGGAAACTAAGCTGTTGAAAGTTTCTTTCAACATTTAGTGAAAACACTATCACTACTGTCGAGAGTGAGTTCTAAACTTTTTTGAGCTCTTTGGAAAATATTGTTGAAAGCGTGCATAGAGGCTATCGAAGTTCATCATCTCAAAATACAAAAACGTGCACACTGAATATCAGTTTTCAGTGCCATAAGGGCTGTCGATAATAATTTCGTGAAAACCTATTTTTCAGAACTTCATATAAAATTGATTTCAACTTCTAAATCATATAAATAAAGTTTCTTGAAATATATTTGAGCTCTAATGTGTATGAAACAGTTCACCACATATTTCAAAATGTAAAACTTATTTTTAAGATTCAATTTTTCATCAAATCCAAAGTATTTTGAAACTAGTTTGATAAACTTGATTTTTATGTAAAATCTACTTTTGAAAAACTCTTTATCCATTAAACAAAAATCTGTGTGCGTTTCTGCCACGTCAGAACTATAAATTCTATAAATTAAAGTTT
>JAVJIF010032345.1:0-233122 GCA_038442645.1 Agave tequilana | reverse complement strand
GCTACATCTACTATCTCATTCTATAGGATCCTTGTGTGGGAAAGAAATTGTTTGTGCTTGTTTGTTAGACCACCAAGTTGTAAACCCAATCTTTGCTTGGCTTTGTGCCTTTGGGTTGTATCCCTCAAGGTGTGAGGTGATCCTTGTGTAAGCTTTGGCTAATCCCTCAAGTTGTGAGGTGATTGTTTTGTTGCTTAGAGTTGTGCCTCAAGGAGAGGTTGTGTTTTGTAAGGAGAGGAGTTGGGTACTCCTTGTAATTGTTATTGCCCCAAATCCTCGGTGGAGGTTTCCTTTGTGGGAGTCCTTTATGGACAAGCTAGTGGAGATTGAAATCCTTCTGTGTGAAGGCGGGGATGTAGAGCTGGGTGCTCGAACCTCGAAACATATCTTGTTGTTTGCGCTTGATCCCTTGACTCTCTATCTCTCTCTCTCTCTTTACTTTGTGCCTTGCATCTTTCATATTGTGCATTCATATTTATATGCTTGGCTTGGTTATGTGTGCATCACTTATTTGTTGCATTTAGTGTAATTGTAATTAGTTTTTAAATTCCGCATTGAGTTCACTAGATTAGCATTATCACCTATTCACCCCCCCTCTAGGTGATTTCAATCTTGTATTGGGTTTTGCCCTTAAGTCTAATTCGTGCAAATATGCAATATAGACAAGAATAATACACAAAGCGAGTAAACCACCCACGTGTTTGTCCTATGCTATATGCAATGCCATATGTACACTTTCAGTCCAGATCACAACAATAGACAAAATAAAGTATATAATTTGAAACGTGCCTAAATGCAAATATCTAAACTGTTTTAAAAGCATTCAAATATCGTATTTTAGTTCTTTAGTTTATTACAATGTTCAGGCATTCAAAGCAGGAAAATAAAAGTACAAGTCCACTAGCTATTACAATATGCACATCCGAGCAGAAGAAGAAAAAAATTTTGCCACAAAATTCCCCGAAACCGCGACGAAAGTCGCATTTGTGCGGCTTTTCTTTAGAAACTGGGTTCCTACTTTCAAAAATAGGGAGCTATAGTGCTAATGGTTCTTCTATAATATTAAGTTCCGGTAAAATTTTAACTGCACAACAAAACAGAGAAGAAAATGTTAACAAAAATGTGAAATCTAAACCATTCCCGTCCCCAGCAACGGCGCCATTTTTTGGTCAGGCAGAAACTAGCACTTCGAAATGTGTGTTTTTGTAAAATCAGTGAAAAGTATGTGTGCTAATGTTCCCTCGATACTTTCGTTATAACATTGGCTCAACGGGTCAAATCCACATGGACCGGAGGCTATAGAAGCATTAACAGTTTATGTTCACATAGTTGTTTAACAAGTTCTTTTTTGTTAAAAGAATGAGGAAAAAAAAAAAGAATCCAGAGTGATAGATGGAGAAGGCGATGAAATCGGCGATGTGAAAAACAAAGAGAGGTGGTTGTGGAATCGGTAAACGAAAACTATAAATAGAAACAAAGTAGAAAGTGGAGTGATTTAGGAAGTGGGTTTGAAAACAAAAGAAGATGAAAACAAATGTAAAGAAAGGTGGTGAAAACAACAGTAAGAAAATTGATAAAAGGGTTTTGGAAATATTTAAAACAAAGTAAAAAGAAAGACAAAACGATGTAAGAAAACTCATGGCTACTAACTACTAATTGCTCCACTAACTATGTTAACCTTTTAGTGATAGTTGCCTTACTTGGATCCTTGCCATCACTAATTCTTAGCTTCAAGAGACGATACAAAGCATGGCTCATAAGAAGGTTCTTCCACATTAAAACCACACATCCATTCCACACAATCATTGCAAGTTACTATTAAATCATCAAAACTAATTAGAGATGACATAAAATAAAGAAGACATTGCAAGTTAGCTTGTTAGTGTTGGATGTTAGAATGTTAGAATGTTAGAATCCATCATCATGAGCCATCAATGGATCTTGCAAGCAAGGCCTTGTAGAGGCTATTAATTCATGTTTACAAAGCTATTAAATTCATGTGGATTATCAAGTGGTTAGGTGTTAGTGGCTAGTAGTTAGATTGCCATGAGAAGAAAAAACTAGCTAAGCATCATGTATAAGATGGAGAAGATTACAATGGAGAAGAAAGGAGATACCTTTACATAGATTGTCACCATCTATTACATCAATATCTCTCTATCTCTCTCTGAATCATCTCAATCCCTACTAATAATCTAAAAACAAAATGAAAATACAAAAGAAAAGAAAAGAGAAGAAGAACACCTACACTACACAACACTAAAAGAGAGAAAATAGCTACTGCTCTCAGAACCCCCGTCTTAAGTTAATAAATATAGTATTTATAGGCATAAGAAGGATTTAAAAGGCGATATGAAGTCACACATCAAAAATTGACGTGTGGGCCCACCAGAAAGCCACAGTAGCCCAGAGGAAACGCGACAATATTTGGACCAATTGCCTTGAATTTGGTTCATGTGGTTCGTCTGGCTTCTAGCACCTTATATATATATATAATATTATATATATATATATATATATATATAATATATATATATATATATATATATATATATATGATTTTGTAATATTTAAACATGTTTTCTCCAGATACGTCTTCAAATACGTAAATCAATGCATCTTCTAGAAGCTCTCTATCTTGGCCTCCAAGAAATCTAGTTTAATTACCCAAAATGGGTAAATTAAGCTTTTATTACCTCTATGCTCTTGATCTTTTGGTTATCTTAAAATTGATCCAAACACAGGTGAGAAGTGTTATTTTTATCATAAATCAGTAGAGAAATGCGATATAAAAGTACAGTTTTGCAGATTAATGTGACATTCTATGAAAAGTTCTCTCCTTATCTCTACTGGTTTTCTTCTCTCTAACTTTTTACATGTTTAGCTTTTTCTCTCATGGCAATTAACCACTAACCACTAGCTTGCTAACTCCTTACTTTATATCTACATGATCTAATAGCCTCTATTTGGCCTTGCTCTGTAAGAGCACAGATGGCTTATGATGATGGATTCTAACACTCTATCATCTAACTCTCTAACAAGTTACCATTACTTTATTCCATACTTGCTCTAGTTAGTTTTGATGTTTAAATGTAGTTTACTCTTATTTGTTGTGTTTCGATTGAAAGTGAGCCTATGGGTCATACTTTGTAAAGATCTTAAACTAAGGACTAGTTATGGCCAAGGATATATGTAAGGCAACTATCACTAAGAGGTTAGCATATGGGGGAGCAATTAGTAGTTAGTAGCCATGAGTTTTCTTCCATTTTTACTTTGTTTTAGAGATAATTATATAAAAATCACAAATACATTCTTTTCTATGTTTCCCAGTTCTTTTGTTTTACCGTACCTTCTTTTTTATTCTTTGTTTCTTTTCATTCTTTAAAACATTGAAGAACTTAACACACACGTGGATCGACCGGTAAAGCTTCTATGGCTTCCCGTCCTTGGATTTAACTCGTTTAGCCACCATACTATAAAGAAGTATCGAGGAAGCCAAGCCCGCACTTTTTACTCGTGATTTCAAGGGGTTGCCTTTGAATGATTCATGAAGCTTCTTGCTAGATCTATCGAGAAATGGGTCAACCTCGAGAAGCTCATCCTGGCACGATTATTCAAAGATGACATCAAAATATCCGTGCCAACTCTCCTTGCTACAAAGAAAAAGAAAAAAGAGTCAAACAAAGCATTTTTAAAGAGATTTCGGAGTATGATACTCCGATGTTCAATTGGCGTGACACAGTCTACACTGGTAGAGACTTGCTGCGACAATTTACAAACCACACTCCTAACTCAAATAGGAGTAGCTCAAAGTCCACCTGCAAGCAACTAGTCTTACGAGGCGAACGAGCAAAAGACATAATTGCAAGAGTAACCAAAAAGATTACAAGAGCATGTAGCATTGAATGTACTGGGTAACGAGGTGATCTGACTTCTACGACTGTCACGTTCAACAGTTACCTCTGACAGTCTAAATCATTCCATCAGTATAATATCAAAGACTATTTGTGTTTTTCA
This sequence comes from Agave tequilana, assembly GCA_038442645.1. Taxonomy (NCBI): domain Eukaryota; kingdom Viridiplantae; phylum Streptophyta; class Magnoliopsida; order Asparagales; family Asparagaceae; genus Agave; species Agave tequilana. The sequence goes on along the minus strand of JAVJIF010032345.1, from coordinate 229,105 downwards.
TTCCCATGGAATAAAACTCCTAGAAGTACATCATGTACTACTCCAAACAAAGAGTAATACTATCCCTGATCAAGTTCAACATGCACTTCTGATCAAATAAGTATCACAGGGAATAGTAATTTTCCTGTCAATCCCCATAGAGTTAATACTTCTTATCCCTAGCAGAAGTTTAGAATTATCTGTAGACAACAATCTAATGCCTCCGACGGCTAAGGATAGAGGAAAAAAGTTAGCCTTTAAGCCCAATAAAAATTTCTCAACAACTCATCATGCTGAGGGGAACAACATGACTAGTCCAACTCAAATGATAGTTGGTAAAGGCACACCTAACCCGTTGATAGCTGAGGGTTTCTAAAAATCCTACGGGACCTGATCCCAACTTTCCCTCCAAAATCCCTACCAATTCCCTTTCATGGAATGGTAGGACCACAAAAAGCTGCATTTTTTTCTAGCAAAATGATTACAGATTGAACCTGTCACGTTAAACATTATACTTCTAACAGTAAAACTTTTATATCCCCAACGAATCAAATCCTACTTGTCATTCTCTCCCATAGAATGGCAAGTCCACTCAAAGTACTGTTATGTTCAAAATCACACCTCTAACAGTAAACAAACCCTTGTCAAGTTAACATCACACTTCTAACAAGTCATTTCCTAATCCCTAACGAAGTCCGTCACGTTAACATTACACCTTGACGGCAAGACTTCAACTGATCCCCAACGGGTTCAAATTATACTTTCCATTCTCTCAATAGAATGATAATAGGTCCATTTAAATTGTGCAAATCGCAATCTCTAGTGGATCACTGGTCATGTTAACATTATACCTCTTATAATAATACTCCAATGTATACCCAACGGATTCAATCCCACTTGTTATTCTCTACAATAGAATGACAAGTTTACTCATATTGCGCAAATTGCAACATTTGCCAGTCAGGTTAAACACTACATCTTTGACCACCTTACTCAAATCGCAAGATGCATTACCGTTACAGTAATACCGCACCTCTTACAGTAATTTTCTCGCTTCTTTAGTAGAAATGAGACCTATGGTTAAAACTACACCTCTCCAATGCTTAGTTAAAAATTACCTCTGGCATGTATCACTGTTAAGCTAAATATTACACCTCTAATAGTCAGCAAATCTCTGTCAAGTTAACATCACATCTCTGATAGCAGTCTTCTCGATTTTCTCAATGAAAATGAGACTTTCAATGCTAAGTTAACATCACACCTCTAGCATTCATATCCCATTAAGTTAATATTACACATATGACAGTGATCTTCTCAATTTTTTTAATAAAAATGAGACTTTTCAATGCTGAGTTAACATCGCACCTCTAACATTTATTTTAAAGTTAAGTTAAATATTATACCTATGATAGTGATATTCTTAGTTTTCTTAATGAAACCAAGACCTTTATAGTGCTAAGTAAATATCACATCTCTAGCACACATTTTGTCAAGTTAATAATAGCACCTCTGACAATTCAATTTGCTCAAACTGCAAATCCAACCCGTCACGTTAGCATTATACTACTGACGATAAAAATCTCCATAAATTCCTAATAGATCAACTCCCCTGTTATTGTCATCAATAGATAGTAAGTCCATAAAATTTGTTCAAATCACGAATTCAATCCCTGTCAAGTTAATATCACACCTCTAGCATACCTCACTGTTAAGTTTAACATTATACTTCTATTAGCAATTTATCTCAATTTTTTCAGCGGATAAAATTTCAACTTGTCAATTCTCTTCAGTAGAATGACAAGTCCATGAAATTGCTCCTACGCATTACTTGGTCTCGGTCAAGTTAATATCACGCTTCTGACAAAATTGCTCATATTGTGATACAAATCCTGTCAAATTAATATTATACCTCTGACAATTTAAATTTGCTCCAATCGCAAATTTATATCAGTGCTAAGTTAATATTATACCTCTAGCACTCATTTCAATGCTAAGTTAACATCACACCTCTAGCACATCCCTATTATGTTAAACAATACACCATTAACAGTAATCTCTCGTTTTTCTCAGCGAAAATGAGTTCCCAGGTTAAAATCACACCTCTCTAACTTCACTTTCCTAGTGGAGTTACCTAATTTTCAATTGCTATTTAATATCACACCTCTGGCAATTAAAATTCTTCGCTTTAGTCTATCTGATTTTCTAACAAAATAGACATGATTCAAAAGCAAAACAAGTTGCAAATGCGACGTTTGCATTTAAAACGTTCTCCAACGCGACAGTCGCGTCAGAAACTCTCCAACGCGATGTCGCGTCAAGAAGACATCCGCATCTTTAATATCCAAATGAAGGTCATGACATCCGCATCCAATGACAGGCGCGTCCAATGTGACATTCACGTCTACATCAATGAGAGCTGTGTTCTCTCTCTCAATACAAAGAGTAAGTCTCTGCTGCTGTAATCAGTTCAACAGTACACTAGCAAGGCAATTGACAACTCTACCGGTTTATGTTACACCGACATCCAAATCAGAGCTTAGTTGTGATCTAGATACTTACAATGATCTTTTCTGGCTTCAAGCAGTTTAAAAATACACTCACGAAGACCAAAATCATGACAAGATCAAGCTCAAGATATCTCAAAAAATTGCCAGTCCAATTATGGGAGTCCAATTCACATGAAGTCCAAAGTATTCCAAAATTCGTCCAAGTCAACCACGGAGTTTCAAAAACTTTGAAGGAGGTTTTGTAGGCTGTCTAAAAATTACTGAAGACTAAGTCTCAGATGCAGGCCTCATGCCAAACATGAAGGTCACCTTTCAACCCAAACGCAGACCTCACGTCTTTTTTCAAATGCGGAGGTCACGTTTTAACTTCAGACGCGGACCTCAACTTAGACACGGACCTCAACCTGTCCAGCGTCCAACTGCAAACACGGATCTCAATCAAAGTCACGTTCCACCTCAAACACAGACATCATCAACAACACGATGCGAGGATCATATTCTTTGCCAAACGCGATTGTTATGAAAGAACACCTAGAGGGGGGGTGAATAGGTGTAAGTGCTAATCTATGGAACTTAATGCAAACTAAGTGTGCTAAATGCGGAAGCTAAAACAATCTTACAAGAACACTTAGTACAATCCAACAAGTGTTTGCCGAATTCCCCTTGCGAGCTCTGGACAAGCACCTCTTGATTCCCCTTGAATGGGTTGAGGGTTGCTATATGAAGCTCTTGTTGGATGAGTATAAGTGTTGCACACACACAAGCAATCCAAGCAATCAAGATATAGCAATACAATGCACACAATTAAGCCAAGCAGTATAGATGAATAGCAATAGAAATATATGCAAGGCAATATGAAACAATGCTCAAAACACAAGCAAGTATATATGATGATATGAATGGATGATGCTTGCACAAATGTAAAAAGAGTAGAGTTGAGAGAAATTGGATCAAACGCAAAGACCAAGATGTGTTTCGAGTTCGAGCCCTAGCTCTACATCCCGCCTACACCACCGTGTAGGATTTCTAATCCACTATAGGAGCCCCTAACTCCTCTCTCAACTTACAATGCCACCGAGGCAATACAACACACAATCCACCTCTACGAAGAGGGATACGGCCCGTAGCCAACCACAACAAATGCCTCTCCTTAAGAGGCTCACAAACCAATCACCCGATCACCTCTACCGAAGAGGGATTCACAATAAAAGGGTGTTTACAACAAGTGGTTCCAAAACCACAAACTCTCTTTTCTTTCTCTTTTCTTTCTTTTCCACAAAACAAAGATCCTAATAGTTTAGGATAGAAGATAGCTCAAGTGTGGAAACTAGGTGTTTTGAAACAAGCAACAAAGAAAAACACTTGGGAAATTTCTTGTAAAGATAGAGAATGAATGCCAATACAAAATCCAAATTCCAATTTCTTTGATTTTTCCAAAACCCAAATCAATAAAGATGAGAAGTTAAAAGCACTAAAAACTCTTTTTAAAACTCTTTTAAACTCTGCTGAAAACCAGAATTTTTTCTCTTAAAAACCTTAGCCAAAATCCCAAATGAATGGGGTATATATAGGCCAAACCAGAAAACTAGCCGTTAGGCTGATGTGGCAATTCTGACAGCCACCGGTCGACCGCACCGGTCGAAAATATGACCGTTGGGGCTTCGGTCGACTGCCAGTCGACCGACCAACAAGGAGGAAACACAGTTTCCTTCTATCGGTCGACCGACCCAGTCGACTGAAAAGATACAGAGAGCAGACTCTCTATATCGGTCGACTGGGTCCGTGACCCGGTCGACCGACGGACATGCACAGCCTGTGCATATCCGGACACAGCAGCCGGTCGACTGTCCCCGGTCGACCGGTCTGCCTGAAATACAGTTTTTCTGGGCAGATTTTTGAGATAGAAAATTTGTAAAAAATCTTTTAACACTTCTAAAAAATCCACAAAAATATGTTTTATCATTTACTTGAAAACTAAACTTGTGATAAAAATTTCAAGACATATATCAATCATATCAATTCATTTTTGTGTCCTGCCAATTTATCATAAATAAACTTGTATTTTTATCAAACTAGATTTTTCAAACATGAATAGGAATGTCAAAATAAGTTTGTCTATAAGTTAAGCATGTATGTATAACTAGAAAACATCTACTATACATATAAATCATGAAAACTTGTTTTGATCCAACTATTCATAAAATCACACATTAAAAACATAAAACGTGTGTGTTTGTGCACTTGAGCATATCAACTAAACTAAGCTTTACAAATGGATCTAAAACTCTATCTAAACTAGGATACCTAAGTCTTGCTTGTAGATCTTCTATCTCAAGTAGACTAGCTCCCAAACCGTGATCTTCCAAGTGCAAAGGTATAATCTTGAAGCTTTGGCACCGGAATCACCATGATATACTTCCAAAACCCTTGTTGAAGCTAATCCCAACACTAATATCCTGCTAATGATCTGAAACTTAGAAACACAAGAATATTAGTAAAATATACTACATGAGTTGATCATCATCAAAACTAGAGTGGAAGGCCATTGGGCCAACAATCTCCCCCTTTTTGATGATGACAAAACTCATGGAGTTATATATGCATGGATTAAGGTAAGCTTCAAAGAAGCTCCCCCTTAACTCATGCATAAACAAAATAACCAATGAATATGCAATGAATGACAATGCATAAAACAATATTAAACATTATCAAACAATATAAACATGTTAAAGCTCTAGATATCAATGAAATAAGACAAACTCTAAGCTCTAGATACCAATAACATAAACAACACATTCTTAATAAAACTTATTAAAACAAATACATGCATATAAAGCCAAAAGCCAAATTCTTCTCCCCCTTTTTGTCAATCATCAATAAAGGGGTAAAATTATAAAACAAATTATTCTCCCCCTTTTTTTTTTGTCTAAATCAAGAACCAATAAGGGTTAAACATCAAAACAGTGATATCAATTAAAAATATGTCAATGAAGTGCATCTAGATACCAATAGAAATTCCACATGGATCAATAAATCGTATGTGAGATAGACATTCTTGAAGAGGAAGACGTTAAGTTAGCTTCCTACATATATGAATTACATGAAGAAAGGAAGACACGCCTAATTCACATAACACAAAATACGTAATGCATAAAAAGAGATGTGAAGCTCTCCTTACACACGTGTATCTCATAAAGAAGAGTTGTCAAGCTCCTCAATATAGGATACACTCAACATGAATCTATACACATATAGGCAAATGTAAGTCAAAACTATTGAATTTCATAAACACAAATTTTGAAATACCAATTAAAAATACTCAACATAAACATCTTGACATCATTAAGAGAAATATGTTCTTTTAAACACCTGATACCAATTTGAAAACTTTTGAGATCAATAATGTTAAAATATAGTTTCAATTTTACATAAAGCAAGGAGTGAGAGTCAAATCCCAATTGAAAAGACAACATCAAATTTTCTCCCCCTTTATGAAATACCAACTAAAATAATGCATAGTCTTGATACCAATTTAAAGTAATCAATTTAAACACAATTGAAACTCAAGCACTAGCATAAACAAAAATTATGTATGAAAATTAGATACCATTGACATTGATATTCTTGAAAGGGTAAGCATACATATACAAAACTTATATGAGTATACAAGAAGATCAAAATTGATACCAATTGAAAGAGTTCAATGATACAATTGAAATACAAGCATGGTATATCTCATATTATAAAGAAGAATTCGAACTAGTTAAAAATGGAAAGTCTTGTAACTAGTACGAAATCCTTCAAGCAAGGAATAAAACAAGATTATTTTCATAGAAATGAAAATCACATAATAATCATTCACTCTAATCAATAAGCACAACTCATGAGAAACAAAACATGAGTAAGGTAGTAATTACGAGTGTATAACTAACATGTGAAAATCAATTATGAAAAATATTTCATTAAGCTCTTTAATTCCTTTAAACAATAATACTTATCTAACAAAAGATCATAGAACTACTTAATCTTCAAGGCATATGTATGTCTAGTATAAACTAAGGTATACATACATATCCAAAATACAAACGAGTCCACAAAGTATATGCATGAAGGCACGTGGCTCAAAAAGAAATGTATATGTATAGGATTAGTTTGAACTAGATGGACATATACATGAAGTAAAACTTAAATATGAAAACACGAAAACCAATTTTCATTAACTAATTTCATTTCAAGGTATATGTATGAATTGTCACACAATAAGTATACATACATATCCTAAACACAATTGAGTCCATATATAAGGATTTGCATGAAGGGCAAAAGACTCAAGGATTATACATGTATATCTTAATGTTTTTGGCAAAATAAACATATACACGAAATTAAACTCATATAAATTAAAAATATGAATACAAGTTTAAAATATATGAATCATCAAAACTAGACTATACTCATACAACTAATGGAACAAATAAGCATTCAACCCAATCATATATAGATTTATTTGTGTCCCACTATATGTATAGGTATATAACTAGTCTTAATGAAGACTAATACTTAAACAAGTAATCAAATCATTAAGCACAAGACAAACACGAATATCATTTTGTTAAAACAAAACACATGAATTCTTCAAAATTCTTTTATTTTGTGAACCACTTCTAGTATATGTATGATCCATCCAAATCTAACAATATGCATACATATCCCAACCATAAACGAGTCTATTAAAAATATTTGCATTGAAGGCAAAAGACTCATGGGTATACATGTATATTTATTAGGTTTGAATTTAAAATACATATACATGAAGTAGAATCATAAAAATAGGTATGACAAGTATAAATAAAGGAATCATCAAAACTAGCCTATAACTTGTGCACATAGTGGGTACAAATGAGCATGAAGGGCAAAACATATATAAGTCAATTTGTTCTCACTAAGTGTACATTATACATGCAAGTTTTGATAAAATCTACATTTAAACATGTATATACCACAAGAAGCACAAAACACATATAAAACAACATGATACAACTAAAACATGAAACAAACGTTCATAATGATCAATATGTATATGCATATGCATTAGATCTAGGATATACATATTAGATCAAAAGTGAGATCACACAAATATAAATCTATATTGAGCATGGGTGTCTCTAAACAACTAAGCATGTATATCACTAATCTAATGAACATGATATAACATAGTGAACATTAAACAATGACATGCTATAAAACAAATGATATGAACATGTAAACAATAATAAGGAGTTAGGAATTGTTACCAAAGCCTTAGAAGGCAACTTTCTTGTCTCCAAAACATGGTGGTCCTTTCCACCAAATCTTCTCCCTTGAAAGTGATGCATCCAAAAGTATTCTTTAAGCATGGAACACATCCACTCCAAGGTGCCAACACTCTCACGTCATGTGAGAGCCCTCACCTACATCAAAAATTGGAGGGGTGGTCTTTGGTACCCATTGTTTTTGGGTCCATGGGGGTTAGTCCCTTCTCTAACCCAAACATATTTCTTTGCTAAATTTGGAGTATTTAATCTATCATAGCAAAATTTAGCAAGATGGCCTTTTCGACCACAATGTGTACAAGTGTACACATGAGCATACATAGTATTAGGATGGTGTCCGTGAGGAGCATGTGTATGCCGTGGAGGGTGTGCATGCATGAAGGATGGAACTTGTTTCTTTCGAAGCAAAGTTTCCAACCGTGTATGATTCATAGCACATTGGCTCATAGTGGAGCCCAAACAATCTACCTTCTTCTTAAGCATGGATATATCATTGTTAATCCTAGAAGAAGAGGTACATGCATTAGGTAGTCTAGATGATGAGGCTACACTAGCATGGCAAACATGTGCATCCATCTTATGTTGCAAAACAATATTTTTCTCTAAGCAAATATTTAAATCATTTGAAATGGAAATGATTTTATTTTTCAAAGCAACATTCTCTTTTAAAATAAATCTACTTTTGAAGTCAAATTTTCATTTTTCTTCAAAGAACATGGCAATCATTTTTATTTTTCAAAAGTTCATTTTCTTTAAGTGCAAGGTCAAGTTGAGATTTTAATGAATCCTTCTCATTAGCAATCTCCTCTTTCTCTTGCAAAACAATATCAAGTCTAGCAATCAAATTTTGTTTTCATTATTAATGCCTAGACTTTTCTTTTTCAAAATGTTTATACTTCTCAATAATTTTTCACAAACTAATGAAAGTTCTTCATTCAAAGCATGGGGATCAATATAATCATTAGAAGAACTAGCACTATCATCACAATCTAATAGAGTTTCTGATTGTACCTCAAGGGAGTCATTCCCTTGGACCATGAAGCATTGGGAATCGGATTCTCCACTAGATTCCTCTTCCTTTTGGATTTGTTCTTGAAGCCCGAGGTACGTTTGTGGTTGTCAATAAATTCCACACTACAAAAGCGGAATCAATATTAGAAACATGTAAAAGATAATCTTTAGGCAATGTGTTTCTAATAGCCTCTAGGGCTTGTGCATTGGCCCTTATATGAATGAGGTTACCAGATAGCATTTCTGGTAGCCGCAGATAAACATGTAAACCTAGGGTTTGTAGGTAAATGGACATCCTAGTCTTCCAAACAAGAATGTTGGAAGCATCATACATAGGTGGGGTCATGAAGTCCATGGTAAACTATATGTGTGCAATGAACAAATGCAATGTAGATTAGCAAGCAAATGGATCACTCCTAGGATGTTAAGCCTAATATCAGGAGCACTAGCTCTGATACCAATTGAAAGAACACCTAGAGGGGGGGTGAATAGGTGTAAAGTGCTAATCTATGGAACTAATGCAAACTAAGTGTGCTAAATGCGGAAGCTAAAACAATCTTACAAGAACACTTAGTACAATCCAACAAGTGTTGCCGAATTCCCCTTGCGAGGCTCTGGACAAGCACCTCTTGATTCCCCTTGAATGGGTTGAGGTTGCTATATGAAGCTCTTGTTGGATGAGTATAAGTGTTGCACACACACAAGCAATCCAAGCAATCAAGGATATAGCAATACAATGCACACAATTAAGCCAAGCAAGTATAGATGAATAGCAATAGAAATATATGCAAGGCAATATGAAACAATGCTCAAAACACAAGCAAGTATATATGATGATATGAATGGATGATGCTTGCACAAATGTAAAAAGAGTAGAGTTGAGAGAAATTGATTCAAACGCAAAGACCAAGATGTGTTTCGAGGTTCGAGCCCCTAGCTCTACATCCCCGCCTACACCACCGTGTAGGATTTCTAATCCACTATAGGAGCCCTAACTCCTCTCTCAACTTACAATGCCACCGAGGCAATACAACACACAATCCACCTCTACCGAAGAGGGATACGGCCCGTAGCCAACCCCACAAATGCCTCTCCTTAAGAGGCTCACAACCAATCACCCGATCACCTCTACCGAAGAGGGATTCACAAATAAAAGGGTGTTTACAACACAAGTGGTTCCAAAACCACAAACTCTCTTTCTTTCTCTTTTCTTTCTTTTCCACAAAAACAAAGATCCTAATAGTTTAGGATAGAAGATAGCTCAAGTGTGGAAACTAGGTGTTTTGGAAAACAAGCAACAAAGAAAAACACTTGGGAAATTTCTTGTAAAAGATAGAGAATGAATGCCAATACAAAAATCCCAAATTCCAATTTCTTTGATTTTTCCAAAACCCAAATCAATAAAGATGAGAAGTTAAAAGCACTAAAACTCTTTTTTAAAACTCTTTAAACTCTGCTGAAAACCAGAAATTTTTCTCTTAAAAACCTTAGCCAAAATCCCAAATGAATGGGGTATATATAGGCCAAACCAGAAAACTAGCCGTTAGGCTGATGTGGCAATTCTGACAGCCACCGGTCGACCGGCCCGGTCGACCGGCAACGGTCGAAAAATATGACCGTTGGGGCTTCACGGTCGACTGCCAGTCGACCGACCAACAAGGAGGAAACACAGTTTCCTTCTATCGGTCGACCGACCCAGTCGACCGAAAAGATACAGAGAGCAGACTCTCTATTCGGTCGACTGGGTCCGTGACCCGGTCGACCGACGGACATGCACAGCCTGTGCATATCCGGACACAGCAGCCGGTCGACTGTCCCGGTCGACCGGTCTGCCTGAAATACAGTTTTTCTGGGCAGATTTTTGAGATAGAAAATTTGTAAAAAATCTTTTAACACTTCTAAAAAATCCACAAAAATATGTTTTATCATTTTACTTGAAAACTAAACTTGTGATAAAAATTTCAAGACATATATCAATCATATCAATTCATTTTTGTGTCCTGCCAATTTTATCATAAATAAAACTTGTATTTTTATCAAACTAGATTTTTCAAAACATGAATAGGAATGTCAAAATAAGTTTGTCTATAAGTTAAGCATGTATGTATAACTAGAAAACATCTACTATACATATAAATCATGAAAACTGGTTTGATCCAACTATTCATAAAATCACACATTAAAACATAAACGTGTGTGTTTGTGCACTTGAGCATATCAACTAAACTAAGCTTTACAAATGGATCTAAAAACTCTATCTAAACTAGGATACCTAAGTCTTGCTTGTAGATCTTCTATCTTCAAGTAGACTAGCTCCCAAACCGTGATCTTCCAGTGCAAGGTATAATCTTGAAGCTTTGGCACCGGAATCACCATGATATACTTCCAAAACCCTTGTTGAAGCTAATCACCAACACTAATATCCTGCTAATGATCTGAAACTTAGGAAACACAAGATATTAGTAAATATAACTACATGAGTTGATCATCATCAAACTAGAGTGGAAGGCCATTGGGCCAAACATGTTATGCTGCTCTTCAATACACGAACCTCTGGGTCACATTTTGTGGCGCCCCTATCCGGCGGGTACGGAGACATCACTGCGATGTATATACGCAGTCGAAGATACCCTCACGTATATACGCTAAGCATCAGTACAGGCAAGAATCAGAGTGCGAAAGCATAGTGGTAATATACATTCTAACAGAAATAATACAAGTACATGATTGATCGCTAATGTTGCATATTTAGTGTCACTTTTCATACTTATTATAGAATAAAAGCCTGCATAGTCCTAATTAATTGTTTGATTTATTTGCAGGCCCCAATCATTAAGCCCACCAAAATTCTGAATTAAATCAGAATTAATTCACACTCCATAAATTAGGGCAAAATCAAGAGGTTGAAAACCAGTTGAGAAGAATCCTCTCAGAATCGATCGTTAAAGCCAAGAATCCAAGGCCATTTCGTCAAAATCCCAGACTCAAACGAAGAAACCAACTGAAAATAAAAGCAGAAGGGAAACTCGGGAGACCCACCAACAGGGTGTGGCCACCTGGCCACACCCTGGCCGCGGAAACGCGGCCCAAGCCGCGTTTCCGCGGCTTTGTTGGGATTTAGGGGAACGTTTGCTCCCCTGACCTCCCCGGGATCCTATAGATTGGGTATTTGCCTATAAAAGGCCTGTACTTACGCTGAGAAAGGGACGACCATGCAGAGATAGGACTTAGCCAAGTTTTTCATTTCTTAGTTTAGGTTTTTCTTTTCTTTTCATGTAATTGTATGTAGGCTTAGGTAGATGATGATTCATGTAAGTAAGAGAGAGAGGCTGATGTTGAGAGTGACACCGATGTACCCTCCTCCTTTCTTCCATTGTTTCAGTAAGTAATAAAGGTAAATGCTTTGTTTTATGTTCTGCTTACTTTACTTTTCTTTTGCTTTTTCTTCCTCCTTCTACTTTACCTCGTTTGTTTTTGTTGAGTTTACAAGTGAATTCCAAAGCACAAACAACGATGTTATGTGAGTACCAACGATAGTTCATGAAGATGTTCTCCTCCTCAAGACGTATCACTTCATGCTTGTGCTAGACTTGATGATATAATGCAAACGGGGACTGAGCTCGGGCTTATGATCTATGCGTTGAACGCCTCCTAAACAAAGGTAGAACATGCAAAGGTTTTCAGGTAAGTCATCAATAATCTAGGTAAGTATTTCTTCATTCTTCTTTCTTTCTTTTCTTTTATTTCTGTAGTATAGATCACCACTTCTTCCAACTCTCTCTTTCCCAATTCATTTGTACATAGTCGCTTTTATCGTTTTCTGAAATTTCTCCACTTTCTATTCTACCACTTCTTCTAACTTTAACTATTAACTCTTTTTCATTTTCTTAACTTAAAACAGAGAAGAACTTTCGCTTTTATTTTCATAAAGATTTCAATACAGAAACGTAAACGCTTCCATCGCAAACCCTCCTTGTGGATCACGACCCGTATAGCCACTTGCTATAGCGGAAGAATTGAGTACTTGCACATCCTAATCTTAAGTTCTGTAATTCTGTATTTTGTTTGCAGGTTTTACTTCAATCAAAATTTTGGCGCCGTTGCCGGGGAGGGTAACGTTTTTATTGAAATCTAAATTTTTATTGAAAATTTTTTTAGAACTAAACGAATTTTCTTCTCTGTTGCAGGTTACAGGGCAAGCAAAGCAGGAAATTAAGATTACAGTGACATACAAGTGGTCTTGGGCCTCTGCTGTAGAAAGCAGAGACCAAGGGCCCTCTGATTTGCCGCGTTTGCGCGGCCAAAGCCGCGGATCCGCGGCAAAGAAGAGTTGACTACTAATAGATTTTGTGCAGGGTTGCTTACTTTGCCAAAAACATAGCTTACTGCATCTTTATTTCTTATATGCCATCACCATAAACCTGCTAATAAACCAACAGTAAAAAGTTTGTTGAAAAAGTTAAAAAATTGATTAGACGTTTGCATCTTAGGCACGTGTCTTTTCAATTCCTTTATTTTACTGTTGAAGAGTGCTGGAGCAAGGTACGTATGCATTGCATTTAGCATAGGACTCACTTCTTGGTTGATTTATATCGCTTTGAGTGAATCTTACATATCTTGTACACTTGCACTAATTGATTTTAAGGGCACCAACCCAATAACAAGATAAGGTGGGGATTTAATCACCCTTCCTTAGCCCAAAAATCAGAATCCAAGCACTCACTACCCCAGCCTAACTTAAAATGAGTAGACGTTGGCCCTAGGGACATCTCGGACTCAATTAGGAGATTATCCAAAGGGGAAAGGTGTTGGAACTTGACTCTTGCCAAATCAGTGTCTAGGAAAGGGATTAAGGGCCGAAAGCCCGAAAATTGGTGGTTATTTAATTAAGGAACGTCTTTTGACGGAAAACCTCCCACCAACCTTGCCCTGACCTGGCTGATTAGCTTGTGGTCAAAGTCTACATTAAACCTCCCGTGGACAGTCTAACCAGTTAGGAGTCGTCTAGGTCTAGGTCTACCCTAACTTAATTTAGAATTTTTTTTTCTCTTTTATTTGTTTGCTTATTTGTATTTTCTTTCTTTTTGTTTGTATTGTGTGATATGGCTTATAATAATAATTTTTTCAACTTCAATAATAATCCATATTACACACCGAGTTCATTTTCGGATATTACCAACCCGGCATATCATGACTTTAACCAACCTAGTGTGCCGGATTGGTCTTATCCGAATCAATATAACCCATGTCCCCCATCTAATAACTATAATGTCCATAATAATTTTAACTCTTCACCGAGTCAGTGGGGATTCACCTCCCCAAGCATAATTATCAACCAACTTGTCCACCTTCTCCACCGAGTCCACAATATTTTCAAGAGTCATACTCAGTTCCACCCATCCAAAATAGGAAACCATCAATTTTGAAATGAGTATGCGTGAGTCCAAACACAAATCCTAAAATCTGATGGACTCACAATTTCACTACCACTTCCAAGATAATTCTTCATCTTTTCATCAAAACAATGAACCTATCAACTATGAAAAGATGCTTGAAGCCATGACTCAGGCTCAAAACACTCGTAATCGTGACATAGATATGATGGTCGAATCTCTACGTTCTCACCGTTGGACCAGTTCTGATGTCACTAACCATTCTGTTAGAGCCGAAGAGTCATGTAGTTTTGGAAATCAAGATTCCATTTCAGAACAACCATTTGAACTTGCCCAAACTCCAAATTTTGAAAAAGATATTGACAGTTTAGCAAGTTTTCCTTTTTCTGAAATAGAACTTGAAAATGAATATGATCCTGAACCCCAACTTAGTGATTCAATTCTACTTCCTGATTCGATTATGACTCCGGTATCTTCACCTGATTTCGATCTTTTCCCCGAGTCAACGTTGGATCCTGTGCCTATTCATCATGAAATTGAATCCCCCGTCTTTGAGGATCATATTGAACTTGACCAATTATACAATTTTGAAAGTCCTATTGACAAATTGGCAAGTTCTCAATTTTTTGATATTGAACTCAATGAGATATGTGACCTAGATTCTCAAATCTGTGATCCAGTTCAACTTTCTGAATCAATATTGACTCCTGTTGTGTTACCAAACTGAGTAATATTTTAGAGTCAGTTTTGATTCCTCCACCTATCATTCCTGAACTGGAATCACCCATATTAGGTCACATTCAATTGTTGGAAAATACATGTGGACTTGAGTTTCAACTTCGTGACTTGGAACCTATTCCTGAACCAATTTCGACTCTTGAACCTTTACTTGACTTAAGTTACCTTCCTGAGTCGGTATTAGTTCCTGTACTTCCTGAGTCCAAGTCGATCATTCTATCATTTCATACTCCTTTCTGGGACGAGGTGGTTGACAAATTTGACTCCGAAATCAATTATGGAATATAGAAATTAGATGGGGTTAAATATTTAATAAAGATCCTTTATGGATACATCTTTTTAATGGGTTATATTAAAGATATTTCTGGTGGGTTCCTCCGAGACCCAAGAAAAGTTAATTGGGCCGCGTTTCGTGGACCAATCAGACCACCACCGGAACCACCACCTTAAGGTAACATTTTCCTTCCCTTTCTTCTTTTTCATGCATCTATGCATTAATTCATACATTGAGGACAATGCATGAGATAGGTGTGGGGGAGGGTCTAACATAACTTTTCTTTTTCTTTAAAAAAAAAATTAACATTTTTCTTTATTTTAAAAACTTTTTGAAAAATAGAAACAATATTTTGACTTATTTTTGTAAGAAATTAAGTTAATTTTAAGGAATAGGAAAATCCAAATTAGGATTTCTTATACTTGGTCAAAATAAGATTATTTGTTTGATTTATAGAGTTAGGAAGATAATTTGTCAAAGTAATTTAGTCTTGATCTTTACCTTAATGAAATATCCACACTTCTACACTTACCCTTAGGGTTAAACCAAAGATTCTTATGCCTTATAAAAAAACAAGTCTAATTATTGATTAGCTAGGTGCTTTGGCCTAAGCAAGCCTCAGTATTTATGCGAAAGATGATTAGATAAGTTATAAAAAATATATATATACAAACAAATCTAATTATCGACTAGCTAGGTACTTTGGCCTAAGTAAGCCTTAGTATTTATGTGAAAGATGATTAGATAAGTTTGAAAAGAAAAATCCTCTGATTAAGCTGGGTATTTGTGCCTAATAAAGCATAAGTATTCATGCCTAAAAGAGGTTCATATAATAAAATCCTTAGTTTTGTGGCCTTGTTTGCTCGAGTCCTTAAGTCCTAGGGGTGTCTTCTCACCCCGTGCCCTAAGACTGTTTGGTTTGGGAGTCATCGATTAGAGGCTCGTTACATGGGCAGATTAGAAAGCCTAATAGAACTAAGGAATAATACCACCAAAAAAAAAAGCATATGTAAATAAATAAGGCATAAGAGTTAGAGTTAATGAACCCTTAGTCAAAATTTTCACATTCACAAGGTGCATATAACTTAGGGTAAAGTAATAGACTAGATGAGAAGTACAATTTGACTCCTTACTTTGATTGATAACAAATTTTTGAATAGAGACTAAGTTTAAGAATGAAAAATTCAGTTTTCATATAACTTATAGATTGCTTAGATCTTACAATCATATTTCAAATATTTTTCTCTTTCAAAATGCTTTTCGAAATACTAACTCTTTATTTCCCGTTCTTTATGGATTTTGTGGGTGCAATCCGCTGAAAACCCTCACGAGATAAAACTCGTCTTCTAGGGGAAACCTAGAGGTTTAACGGCTTGTTGCACATGCTCAGTGCAATCGCGCGACCTGCGAAAGTGGTCTAATAATCCTCAGTATAGTTTAGCTGTTTTGCTCGAGGACGAGCAAAAGATAGGTATGGGGGTATGATTGATCGCTAATGTTGCATATTTAGTGTCACATTTTCATACTTATTATAGAATAAAAGCCTGCATATTCCTAATTAATTGTTTGATTTATTTGCAGGCCCAATCTTTAAAGAGATGAAGAGAAATGAGCCCAAAGCCCACCAAAATTCTGAATTAAATTAGAATTAATTCGCACTCCATAAATCAGGGCAAAATCAAGAGGTTGAAAATGGGTTGAGAAGAATCCTCTCAGAATCGATCGGTTAAAGCCAAGAATCCAAGGCCATTTCGTCAAAATCCCAGACTCAAACGAAGAAACCAACTGAAGATAAAAGTAGAAGGGAAATCCGGGAGACCCACCAACAGGGTGTTGCCACGTGGCCACACCCTGGCCGTGGAAACGCGGCCCAAGCCGCGTTTCCGCGGCTTTGTTGGGGATTTAGGGGGAGCGTTTGCTCCCCGACCTCCCGGGATCCTATAGATTGGGTATTTGCCTATAAAAGGCCTGTACTTACGCTGAAAAAGGGACGACCATGCAGAGATAGGACTTAGCCAAGTTTTTCATTTATTAGTTTAGGTTTTTCTTTTCTTTTCATGTAAATTGTATGTAGGCTTAGGTTAGATGATGATTCATGTAAGTAAGAGAGAGAGGCTGATGTTGAGAGTGACACCGATGTACCCTCCTCCTTTCTTCCATTGTTTCAGTAAGTAATAAAGGTAAATACTTTATTTTTATGTTCTGCTTTACTTTACTTTTCTTTTCTTTCTTCTTCCTCCTTCTACTTTACCTCGTTTGTTTTTGTTGAGTTTACAAGTGAATTCCAAAGCACAAGTACAACGATGTTATGTGAGTACCAACGATAGTTTATGAAGACGTTCTCCTCCTCAAGACGTATCACTTCATGCTTGTGCTAGACTTGATGATATAATGCGAACGGGGACTGAGCTCGGGCTTATGATCTATGCGTTGAACGCCTCCTAAACAAAGGTAGAACATGCAAAGGTTTTCAGGTAAGTCATCAATAAATCTAGGTAAGTATTTCTTCATTCTTCTTTCTTTCTTTCTTTTATTTCTGTAGTATAGATCACCACTTCTTCCAACTCTCTCTTTCCCAATTCATTTGTACATAGTCGCTTTTATCATTTTCTGATTTTCTCCACTTTCTATTCTACCACTTTCTTCTAACTTTAACTATTAACTCTTTTTCATTTTCTTAACTTAAAACAGAGAAGAACTTTCGCTTTTATTTTCATAAAGATTTCAATACAGAAACGTAAATGCTTCCATCGCAAACCCTCCTTGTGGATCACGACCCGCATAGCCACTTGCTATAGCGGAAGAATTGAGCACTTGCACATCCTAATCTTAAGTTCTGTAATTCCGTATTTTGTGTGCAGGTATTTCTTCAATCAGTACATGATTATCACAGAGAGTGATACAATATTACAAGAATATTACATCACCAAAAAATATAAAAGTATATCATATGAAGAGATATACAAAAGTGAGAGGTTCTTACGAGCAGCAAGAGGGTCTCGAGAGCCAAACAGGAGAGGAACTAGGAGGAAGAGCTGCGGCGATAATCCAAGCTTCTGCTGCACTCGATCGTCACGGAAGGATCCACTGCGCACTCTGATCTGCTACAATAAGGCCACCAAGGTCTGGTCTCTAGGATCTGAACATGAGAATCTAGGGTTGCCAGACGCAACCCTGCGAGTACATATAATAAAACCAAATGGCGTGCATAACTGGTACACGTGTGCATGATCAAGTGATGTGGTTCAAGCATGCAGATACAAGTAATAACAAATAACAAAAGGAAAATTAAAGAAACGACAGTAAATTATGTCTATCGATGAATCTGAAACTGAAAACATGCATAGAAGGCAGTATAAAAAGCATAGGTACATATAAACATGCGGTAAATAAATTAAACATGCGATAAATAAGTATGGACAAAACTAGTTGTACAAGCTCAGATTATGGATTCACGAGACAGATACGTCAAGGGGATAATCTAAACATAAAAACCCTCATCTATATACAACATATCTCATGTCACCATCGTCTGAGTTTATACAACTTGATTTACCCTAAGAATAACAGAACTATAGTGTATCTGGAGTATGTGTCATAAAGTAAAGTGTCAACTCGGGACATAACACTATAACTGGAGAATATAAAGGTGTGTTGTATTTTAAGTTATCTAATAATAATAATCAGTACCGTTTGATATTTCAATCACCTCCCTACTAGCGTCTCACATCACCGATAGTCCATACTAGAGTTCATACTCTGTAGAACTTACCCGGATCTGATATGTGAGTACCAGGACCCGAACGAAGGAGAGACCAAATATCACATATTCCTAACCTTATTACTGTTTGGTTGTTTTATTTTATTCATCCGATTTATATGCTTTTGTATGTGCTACCGGCACACATACATCCACTTATGAATAACGAGTTATTATTTGAAAACTGATAAATCTGATGGCTCATATTTATAGTGGGTCCCGTCTCTGCCCGGGACTAGCTCAAGAGTACAGGCTACTGCTTCCGGGGACTTATCATTAAGCGCCTCACACGACACTTCAGATTCAGGTTACTGCTTCTGGGGACTTATCATTATGCACCCCACACGACACTTCAGAAATATCACCATTATAAATATGATATCATACCGGTTTCCATCAGTTTCCCCCACCTCAGTGTAAGTTTAGTACTTTATTATACATATATGAATTGCCCAAAGATAATATCCACAAGTGTATACAGTATAACCATGATTATCCAACTACGGGAATTAACAGGAGTATAATATCAGGAGTCACCCTTTTTCAGGGTTCAGGAATACAAGATTTCAGGAGTACAGGAGTTCAGGAGTTCAGGAGTACAGGAGTTCAGGAGTACTAAATATCTGGTAACAGTATAATATCATGCCATGTCCCCTTAAAAGTAATAGTCATGAATATGCAATATAATACAGGTGCCACAATATCAGATCAGGTGTACCAGTACCGGGTGATAGCATGTCAAGTGTCAAGTGCTATTATATCAAGTGTCAGGTAGCAGGCAATAAGTGTAGTATGACAAGTACCGGTGTCAGATATCAAGTAATAAGTATGACAAGGCAAGTACCGTATCAGATATCAAATAATAAGTATAGCATGGCAAGTACCGGTATCAGATATCAAATAATAAGTATAGCATGGCAAGTACCGGTATCAGATATCAAATAATAAGTATAGTATGGCAAGTACCGGGGTCAAGTAACTAATATATTGGTGAGAGTCGCAACATCAAATACTAGGTATCAACCGGTCACGTAACATGGTACAGGAGAACGACATAAACATATCAACTCTTCACAACATTATTTCTAACAATAATAAATTTATCTATTTATTAGTCATGCGAAGCCGAGTGAAGCGGCAGAAGATTTAGGCATACCCGGCATAATACCGGTTCGACAAGGTATATATACGGCCGGCAGGTATTTATAAAACATGATAATTTTAAGAATCATTTATATAACATATACCAACTTGAATAAAGAGACATCATATATTAAAAGTAAGATAATAATTATTAAATATGAAACGATGGTAATAAAGTAAGAAATGTCAAAGAAATGTACTTGCCTAATATCGGAATGAAATACCGGGAAAAAGTCCGAGAAATCCGCTAACACGTGCGAGCAAGCCACTAGCCCATAAAATATATAAATATATAAATATAAATATTTATATAATACTTAAAGAGGGAATGAGAGAGGAGAGAGAGGAGAGAGAAAGTTGTAGGAAGGAGAGAGAGAGGAGAGAGAGGAAATAAGGTATTTTTAGAAAGGAATTAGGAATTTAAGAGTGGAGGGGTATGGTTGAAAATATGGGAAAGTAATTTTGGGGTTGAGATAGAGGGTATTTTAGGGATGTGGAAAAAGTAAGTTTATTTAGGGAAAGGAAAGAGAAAAGAAATAAAAAGAAAGAAAGAAAGAATTAAAGAAGGAAAGAAGAAAGAAAGAAAGAAAGGAAAATGGAGGGGAGGGGAAGGTGGCCGATGGCCAGCCCACTGCCGGCGGTCTGGCGGCGACGGCGGCACCGCCGGCCGGGGGGCACGCGCGCGCGGCTAGCCCGGGGGAGGAGAGGAGGGGGTGGAGTTTTGTTTTGTTGTTGTTGTTTGTGTTGTTGAAGGAGGTGGTGGGTGGTGGTTGAAGGTGGTGGTTGGTGTGATTGGTGGTGTTGAGGAGTTGGAGGAGGAGGAGGTGTTGTTGGGGAGGTGGGAGTGGTTGATTTGATGGAGGTGGTGGTGAATTTTAGAGGAGGAAGGGAGGCGGTGGTGATGAGTTTTTGTGAAATTGGAGGTGGTGGGTGGTTGATGGAGGTTGAAGGAGGTGGTGGAGTGGAGAGGGGGTGTGGAGGAGTGGATGGCCGACCTAGGGGCGGTCGGCGACAGTGGCTCCAGTAGTGGAGGTGGCGGTGGGATGTTGGAGAAGATGGGTTTGATTTTGAGGGAGAGAATTTATTTGAATTTTGAAATGAAAAGGAAAAAGGAAGAAGGAAAGTTAAATAGAGAAGGAGAAGGATAAGAAATGATGAATGGAGAAGGGGAGAGGGTCTGCAAGCGACAGGTGGCTATGGCAGGGGAGAAGGCGGTGGGAGCAGGACAGCTGTGGCAGGGGATGGGGAAAGTTAAAGTGGAACAAAAGAAAAGAAAGAAAAAGAAAGAAAATAAATGAAAAGGAAAGAAATAAGGAAAAAGAAAGAAAAATAGTATAAAAATTTTATTATTAAATAATTAATTTATTAAAATATCTGGGAGTATAAGGTGGGGAGTAGAGAAGGAAAAGCAAGAAAAGAAATTGTCGGTATATAATATTGTTATTTTAATAGGGCGAAATTTGACTGTTTCAGAAACATTTCGAAAAAATTTTCAAAAATTGCAAATATTATTTTAAGATGCTCGATGAAATTAGATTCGAGAAATTCAATATAGTTTTCAAATTAAAAATCTTGAAATATTCCGGCGAAACCGGCCGACACGAGAATTGGTCAAATTTTGATAAATTTAGAAAAATCTCAAAAATATATTTAGATTGAAAATAAAATTCTAAGAAGTAATGTGAAATATTTTTAAAATTCAATCCCATTTGAAAACTACAAATCCTGGAATCAGTCAGCAATGCCAACCGACACCGATTTTGGAGATTTTGCAAAATAATTTTGAAAAACTCCAGAAAATCATGAAAATATAAAATATTAGAAATAGTGTTTTGAAACTGAAATCAATCAAATCAGACTACCAGAAAGGTCAAATCGGCCGGTATACCGATATCGACTTCCCGGTCCAGGCCAGGGCTGACTCTAGGTCTGAGAATCCAGATCCGATACCAAATAACATAGGAAATCACAGCTTAAATACAAATAATGAAAGAAAATTGAAACAAAATGGTAAAAGAATTTGGGACACGCATCAGGGTATGTATTCCGGGAACGGGGTGCTACAATCTACCCATCTAACAAAATTTCGTCCTCGAAATTTTGATAAGGGAGGAGATGAACACAGAAGAAAATAGGGTTGATGGGAATATCATGATAGAATGGATATGATAATGAAAAATGGGGATAGTGGTCTTGGGCATCACCTCCAGGGGTCCTTGTTCCAAATATAGGGCATCACACTCTGTTTCATTTCATCTGATACTTCATTTTCCTTAGTGGTCAAATGATATGCTTTCCGCTTTCTTCCATCTGCTCTACCTCTTGGTCTTCTCTACGCTTGATTGAACAATTCCTTATCATATGACCATCAGGCCCACATACTAAGCATACTTTGTTTGCCATTCTACAATCACACTTGTAGTGTCCGAGCTTCAGACAATACCACATCTCATTTGCTGAGGGAGAGGTTGGAGTAATTGCTCTGCTAGTGGGGTATCCAGGGGTCCGATTGAGTTTTCACCTCCCTTCAACTGAAAGGGTCTCTTCACTAACTTCCTCTGCATCTCATCCTGACGCTTCTTTAATCTCCATTCTATCTCACGAGCGATGAGAAGGACCTGAGAATACGACTTGAGTTCCTGGGTATAAGAAACATCTGGATCCGCATCCTCAGACCTTGCTGGAATCTCTTTGCTTGGATCTCCTCATTGGCAACCATGTATGGCGTGAACCGGCTCAGTCTCAGGAACTCTGCAGCATACTCGTCTACAGTTTGGTCCCTTTGCTGTAATCTGATAAATTGCTCTTTCATCTCCTTCTGTGCTGTCTCAGAGAAGAATCTCTCGTAGAAACTCTTCGAGAACTGGTCCCAAGTGATGGGCTTCTCTAGCCCTGCTTCTTCTGCCAACCACAAAGTCCTGGCCATGTCCTTCAGCTGTATCTTAGCCACTTCACTTGGTTCTCATCAGGAATCCAGGCTGCCTTAAGAAGATCTGAAGTATCAATCGGCTACTGCTCGATGTCCAACGGCTTCTCAGTACTCGAAAATGTAGCCGGCTGCAGTCTTCTAAAATCGGATACATTGTCAGGCCTCTGCCCTCTAGGTGCTATCAATAATGCCTGTCGCAAGAGCTCTGTCTGCTGATGCTGACTCTCCATCATGCCATAAAGTATCCTCATCATGTTGTTTCCCTCTCCAATAGAACTGTCACAAGAAGTGCCAGGACCGTTACGGGTTCTCCGTCTTTCCATATCTGAGTTAGTTGAAGGGATGATGGGAAGAAGCTGAAAGGAAAGATAGAAGGGTCTCAGGATTCAAGGAAAAGATTGCAAGGAAGGAATAGATAACACCGCACTTGTGATTAGAATGTATTCAAGATTCGTGCTCTCCAGATGCAAATTAATATCTCATTAATCTGCCAACTGATTGTACTGAGGATGTTAGAACCTAGGCTCTGATACCACCCTGTGGTGCCCCGATCTGGCTGGTACAGAGACGTCACTACGATGTATATACGCAGGTCAAAGATACCCTCACGTATATACGCTATGCATCAATACAGGCAAGAATCAGAGTGTGAAAGTACAGTGGTAATATACATTCCAACAGAAATAACACAAGTGCATGGTTATCACAGAGAGTGATATAATATTACACGAATATTACATCACTAGAAAATATAAAAGTACATCATATGAAGAGATATACAAAAGCTGAGAGGTACTCACGAGCAGTAAGAGGGGTCTCGAGAACCAAACAGGAGAGGAACTGGAAGGAAAAGCTGTGGCGATAATCCAAGCTTCTGCTGCACTCTGATCGTCACGGAAGGATCCGCTTCACACTCTGATCTGCTACAGCAAGCCACCAAGGTCCGGTCTATAGAATCTGGACATGAGAATCCAGTGTTGTCAGACGCAACCCTGCGAGTACATATAATAAATCCAAATGGCGTGCATAACAGGTACACGTGTGCATGATCAAGTGATGTGGTCCAAGTATGCAGGTACAAGTAATAACAAATAACATAAGGGAAATAAAAGGAACGACAGTAAATCATATATATCGATGAATCTGAAACTGAAAACATGCATAGAAGGCAGTATAAAGAGCATAGGTACATATAAACATGTAGTAAATAAGTTAAACATGCGATAAATATAAGTATGAAAAAAACTAGTTGTACAAGTTAAGATTATGGATTCACAGGACAGATACATTAAGGGGATAATCCAAATAAGGAAACCCTCATCTATATACCACATATCTCATGTCGCCATCGTCTGAGTTTATACAACTTGAGTTACCCTAAGAATAATAGAACTATAGTGTATCTGGAGTATGTGTCATAAAGTAAGGTGTCAACTCAGGACAAAACACTATAACTGGAGAATATAAAGGTGTGTTGTATTTTAAGTTATCCAATAATAATAATCAGTACCGTTTGATATTTCAATCGCCTTCCTACCAGTGCCTCACATCACCGATAGTCCATACTAGAGTTCGCACTCTGTAGAACTTACCCGGGTCGGATATGTGAGTATCAGGACCCGAACAAAGGAGAGATCAAATATCACACGTTCCTAACCTTGTTAGTGTTTAGTTATTTTATGTTATTCATCCGATTCATATGCTTTTGTATGTGCTACCGACACACATACAAACACTTTGAATAAGACGAGTTATTATTTGGAAACTGATAAATCTGATGGCTCATATTTATAGTGGGTCCCGTCTCTGTCCGAGCTAGCTCAGAAGTACAGGCTACTGCTTTCGGGGACTTATCATTACGCGTCCCACACGCACTTCAGATTCAGGCTACTGCTTCTGGGGACTTATCATTACACGCCCCACATGACACTTCAGAAATATGACCATTATAATATGACATCATACCGTTTTCCATCAGTTTCCCCCATCTCAGTGTAAGTTGAGTACTTTATTATACATATATGAATTGTCCAAAGATAATATCCACAAGTGTATACAATATAACCATGATTATCCAACTATGGGAATTAACAGGAGTATAATATCAGGAGTCACCCTTTTTTAGGGGTTCAAGAATACAGGAGTTTAGGAGTACATGAGTTTAGGAGTACAGGAGTTCAGAAGTACCAAATATCTGGTAACAGTATAATAATCATGCCAAGTCCTCTTAAAAGTAATAGTCATGAATATGCAATATAATACAGGACAATATCAGATCAAGTGTACCAGTACCATGTCAAGTGTCAAGTGTTATTATATCAAGTGTCAGGTAGCAGGCTATAAGTATAGCATGGCAAGTACCGGTGTCAAATATCAAGTAATAAGTATAGTAAGGTAAGTACCGGTGTCAGATATCAAGTAATAAGTAAAGCATGGCAAGTACTGGTATCAGATATTAATAATAAGTATAGCATGGCAAGTACTGGTGTATACATATCAGGGTCAAGTAACTAATATATCAGTGAGAGTCGCAACATCAAATACTAGGTATCAACCGGTCACGTAACATGGTACAGGAGAACGACATAAACATATCAAACTCTTCACAACATTATTTCTAGCAATAATAAATTTATCTATTTATTAGCCATGTGAAGCCGAGTGAAGCGGAAGCAGATTTAGGCATACCCGATAATACCGTTTCGACAGGGTATAATAATGGCCGACAGCTATTTATAAAACATGATAATTTTAGAAATCATTTATATAACATATACCAACTTACATAAAGAGACATCATATATTAAAAGCAAGATAATAATTATTAAATATGAAACGATGGTAATAAAGCAAGAATGTCAAAGAAATGTACTCGCCTAATACCAGAACGAAATACCGGAAAAAAGTTCGAGAAATCCGCTAACACGTGCGAACAAGCCACTAGCCCATAAAATATATAAATATATAAATATAAATATTTATATAATTATTAGCGAGAGAATGAGAGAGGAGAGAGAGGAGAGAGAAAGTTGTAGGAAGGGGAGAGAGAGAGGAAATATGGTATTTTAGAAAGGAATTAGGAATTTAAAAGAGGAGGGGTATGGTTGTAAATATGGGAAAGTAATTTTGGGGTTGTTGTAGAGGGTATTTTAGGGATGTGGAAAATGTAGGTTTATTTAGGGAAAGGAAAGAGAAAAGAATTGAAAAGAAAGAAAGAAAGAATTAAAGAAGGAAAGTAGAAAGAAAGAAAGAAAGGAAAATGGAGGGGAGGGGAGGGGGCTGGCAGCCGGCGCACTGCCGGCGGCCTGGCGGCGGCGCCGCCGCCGCAAGGGGGGCACGCACGCATGGCTAGCCCAGGGGAGGAGAGGAGGGGGTGGAGTTTGTTTTGTTGTTGTTGTTTGTGTTGTTGAAGGAGGGGGTGGGTGGTGGTTGAAGGTGGTGGTTGGTGGTGATTGGTGGTATTGGGGAGTTGGAGGAGGAGGAGGAGGTATTGTTGGGGAGGTGAGAGTGGTGATTTGATGGAGGTGGTGGTGAATTTTGGAGGAGGAAGGGAGGTGGTGGTGATGGGTTTTGGTGAAATTGGAGGTGGTGGGTGGTTGATGGAGGTTGTAGGAGGTGGTGGAGTGGAGAGGGGTGTGGGGGGAGTGGATGGCCGGCCTAGGGGCGGTGTCTCTGGTGGTGGCGGCGACGGTGGGACTTTAGAGAAGATGGGTTTGATTTTGAAGGAGATAGAGTTTATTTGAATTTTGAAATGAAAGGAAAAGGTAGGTTAAATAGAGAAGGAGAAGGAAAATAAATGATGAATGGGGAGGGGAGATGAGCTGCAGGCGCGGGTGGCTGTGTCAGGGGACCAGGCGACTGGAAGGGCAGCTGTGGCGGGGGATGGGGAAAGTCAAAGGGGAAGAAAAGAAAAGAAAGAAAAAGAAAGAAAATAAAGGAAAAGGAAAAAAATAAGGAAAAAGAAAGCAAAATAGTATAAAATTTTATTATTAAATAATTAATTTATTAAAATATCTGAGAGCATAAGGTAGGGAGTAGAGAAGGAAAAAGTAAGAAAAGAAATTGTCGGTAAATAATATTATTATTTTAATAGGGCGAAAATTCGACTGTTTCAGAAACGTTTTGAAAAATTTTTAAAGTATAAAATATTATTTTAAGATGCTTGATGAAATAGGATCCGAGAAATTCAATGTATTTTTCGAATTAAAAATTCTAAAATATTTCGGCGATACTGGCAGACACCAGAATTGGTCAAATTTTGATAAATTTAGAAAAATCTCAAAAAATATATTTAGATAGAAAATAAAATTTTAGGAAGTAATGTTAAAGTCATTTTTGAAAATTTAATCCCATTTGATAACTAAAAATCTGGGAATCAGTCAGCGATGCCGACCAACACTGATTTTGGAGATTTTGCAAAATAATTCTGAAAATTTTCAAAAAATCATGAAAAATTTAAAATATTAGAAAATAGTGTTTGAAATTATCAGACTACGAGAAAGGTCAAATCAGGCGGTATACCATTATCGGGTTCCGGTCCAAGTCAGGGTTGTCTCTAGGTCTGAGAATCCACATCCGATACCAAATAACATAGGAAATCACAACTTAAATACAAATGATGGAAGAAAATTGAAATAAAATGGTCAAAGAATTTGGGACACGCATCAGGGTACGTATCCCGGGAACGGGGTGCTACACGTTTCAACATCAAAATGCAAGCCTACAAGCTTCACGTTCCAACACAGACACGAGCTTGTGAGCGCTGCGCCTCAACATCAGAGCGAGGCCCACGTCCAGCGGAGACCCGCGTTTCTACCGTAACTGACAGCCGCGAACTTGGTCAGTTACACCCTATTTTCTCTCGACATATGGGGAATAACTTTTCATTTTGGAGAGATTTAAGGAGTTGTTACACCCCTCCCATTATGGAGAGATTAAAGGCATTGGTTACACCCAGAATCCTCTATAAATAGCCATGAATAGCTAGGGAAAAAGACAGGAGGAACCCAAGAAGCCATAGGTCAGAGGAGGACCAAAAAGGCACACTTGATGCTTAATATTTAAAGCTGGATAACTATAGAAGGCTGAAGCTTGAGCACAAGACTGCTGAAAGAGAATACTCTTTATAAACTTGCTAAGTTCATGTTCTATATCTTTTTGAGATTTTAGCCACTGATTACCTTTTTTTACTTTACTAGTGTGCTTCCAATAAGAGCAAGAAGATCCGAAGATCAAGCTTCCGGTTCGGCTCGTCAACAGAGAACAAGAATCACTCTCCACCGCTACACGAAGCATCCAACATTAAACAAAGGGGAGATCCAATCATTCTTCCCTCTTTTGTAATCGGATTGTTGATCTTTTGTAATTTTCTTTATAATTAAATAAAGATTTTACTTGCCTTTAATTTTTCTGAGAAACAACGGCCAGTTCTGTATCAACAAAGGAACATCCTGGGATTTTGTATCATAAAGCTGTAAGCTAAGTTGTATAACTTGTTTTCCCGCATTGGTTTTATCAGATTTTGTATCTATCAAATTTTGTGTATGTCAAATTTTCATTGAAATTTATCAATACTATTATTATTTATTCTATTATTATACCTTGCTCGCCACTTATGTAATACACTGCTTGTCTCTTACTTGATATTACACTTGTATTGTTATACTTAACCTCCTGACTTGCATACTCCTGATTTTATATGGATTCTTTGGTTACCATTTATATTTACTACTTCTTACTTCTCTGTATGACTGGGTACCTAACATTCTTCACGGCATGGTACATGTTCATGTTGTTCTCTTATTCCTCTATTATTCCTCTAGTCGAGGGCAACTCAAGTTGTATTCACTCAGTCGATGGAGACATGAAGTATATGGTATTTTTGTGAGGGTTTCTTTGTTTGAATTATCCCCTCGATGTATTAATCTCATGAATCTGTCAACTAAGCTCGTACAATTGGTTTTATCACATCTGCATATAACACATTGCTTGATGCCTCATTTCATGCTCGTGTGTGTATGCTTACGACACTATTTTGATACAAGCTTTTTCAAGTTGATTTTATTGGCACACGTGTGCCATCTCGTGCATGTCACCTGGCACTCATTTTACCACTCGTTGAAAAGCTTATTGACTCCCCTGGACCTACATATCCATATCCTAAAGCATGGGTTGAAGTTGACCTATCCACCGATGACCGAGCTTATCTTGTGGAGCAGGCTGATCAGTTGTAGCTCCTCCCTGGCCAATCCTCTTGAGAAGCTCACAAGATTTGTCTTGTAGATCGTGAGCATTGTTTTGAACTGTTCATACTTGTATATCTCCTTGTAAATCATACTTTTGCATCTATTGGTAATGTAATGTACCTGTAATATTATATCACATCTCGTGATAACTTTGTAATTATACTCTTCTGTTGAAATGTAAAAATGACATGTACTTTCATACTTTGATCCTTGCCTGTACTGATACTTAGCATATATATATATATATATATATATATATATATATATATATATATATATATATATATATATATATATATATATATGAGGGTATTTTTACCCTACTTATGTACATCACAGTAACGTCTCCGTACCCGCAGGATCGAGGCTTACAGGATCTTCCTAGCTGCTTCCAAATTCTTCGGATCAAACTTCCGACTCACTTTCAACCTATCAATGTCAACCGTGGCTCTAGCAGCAATAAACATATCATCAATGTAAAAGAGCAAGTAACTAAAGGAGTCATCACAGAGCTTTCGATGATAAACATAAGTATCACACGAACTCCTCGAGTAACTATGCCCAATCATAAAAGTGTTAAACCTTAAGTACTACTGCCATGAGGAACTTCTTCAAACCATACAATGATTTATCAACCTGCACGCATGATTTTCTTTGCCTTCAATGAAGAACTTCTCTGGCTGATGCATATAAATCTAATCCTCAAGCACACCACGTTAGAACACTGTCTTCACATCAAGTTGCTCGAGTTCCAAATCAAAACAAGCAACCATGGCAAGCAACACATGAATGGAAGTATGTTTCATGATTGAAGAGAATACTTCAATGAAGTCTACACCTTCCCTCTAATTATAGCCCTTTGCTACCAAGTCTATCTTATCCTTGCAGATTTCACACCTGGAGTTCTTACTTTCTTCTTAAAATTCATTTGCAGCCAATTATTTTCTGTCTCAATGGCGGCTTCACCAACTCCCATGCCTGGTTCTTATGAAGAGACTCAATCTCTTCTGTCATAGCGACCGTCCACTCTGAAGCCTCCTTACCACTAACATCGTCACTATAATTGGATGGCTTTAAACACTAATCAAATGCAATGTAACTGCATGAGCAAATTGCTAAGCAGGCCGAATGTTTCTTCTTTCCCTTCCGGTGGCAATGTTATACTATTGTAGTGGAGGAGTATTATCATTCAGAAT
This sequence comes from Agave tequilana, assembly GCA_038442645.1. Taxonomy (NCBI): domain Eukaryota; kingdom Viridiplantae; phylum Streptophyta; class Magnoliopsida; order Asparagales; family Asparagaceae; genus Agave; species Agave tequilana. The sequence goes on along the minus strand of JAVJIF010032345.1, from coordinate 198,618 downwards.
TGAACCTTGGGCAACATCAACGAGTTCAACATGAGTGCCATTATGCACTCTTTCTAAAGCTTTACTTTCTAACTCCACCTGCTTACTAAATTCCTCCACTGAAGTATCAACAATAAACTCCTTTTTTGGGTGAATCATAGAAATTTCATCAAAAGTTACATCTCTACTAATAACAAATCCAGGATTTTAGAATCAGTACACCATAACCTATATCCTTTCGCCCATTCGCATAAACAAAAAATGTAGCTTTCTTAGCTGTGGCTCGAGCTTACCATCATTAACATGAAAACAAGTAGGACAACCAAATATTCTCAAATGAGCATAACTAGCAGGCATACCAGACCATACCTCTTCTGAAGTTTTACAACCAATAGATATGGAGGGACACTGATTGATTAAAATAACAGGCTGTATTGATCTCTTTTGCAAAAAACTTTCAACTCTGCATTGGAGAGTATGCATCTAGCTCTCTCCAAACGAGTTCTATTCATCCTCTCTGCTACTCAATTCTACTTTGGTGTTTCTCAAACTATACGATACCGCATAATACCTTCATCCTTGTAGAACTGGTTATACTGTTGATAACAAACCTCCATCCCATTATCGATCCAGAGGCATTTCATTTTCTTTCTCGTCTACTTCTCTATCATAACCTCTCACTTTATGAAAGTAGCAAACATATCACTCTAGTGCCTCAGATGATATACCAAAACCTTTCTCGAATAATTATCAATCAACATTAGAAGAAAACAAGCTCCACCATTAGATGAAACTTGAGAGGGACCCCAGATATCTAAATATATATAATCCAAAGTTCCTTGTCCTGCCGAACACACATGCTTGCAGAAATCCAACTTTCCTGTTCTCGGACCATAAAGCAAATCCTATTTGCTAAACACATTCATCCCTCTCTCTCTCTCTCTCTCATATGCCCAAGCCGCATATGTCATAATGGAGTAGCCTCTGAATCTGAATTCCTGACGATACCATAGCTATAGCACTATCACTGTGCTTTTCTAGAGGATATAGAGAGTGTTTAACTTCTTCTACAACAGTAGTGGAATATTTTTCATTCCAAGTCTTTTTCACATCCTCTTTTCCTTTGAGATTTAGACAATCCAATTTGAAATGTCCTTTTCAATGATAGTAGTATTACTCATATCTTTCCTCAGCCTTGATTTGGATGTAGAGTTGCCTCGAATCCAGATTTGCCTATAGTTTTCCTTTACCAGCAAGACCCTTTTCTGAACGACCATGAACAACATGCTCTCTGCTTGAGCCTCATTCCTAGCAGATATTTTCTTTCTTAATTCTTTAAAATGCAAAGCTGATATAACATCTTCTAAAGAAAGAGTATTTGATTGGTCTCTAATGTTGCATATTTAATATCATATTTCCATACTTATTTTAGAATAAAAGCCTGCATTGTCCTAATTAATTGCTTAATTTATTTGCAGGCCCATTCTTTAAGGAGATGAAGAAAAATGAGCCCAAAGCCCACAAAATTCTGAATTAAATCAGAGTTAATTCACACTCAGTAAATCAGGGAAAAATCAAGAGGTTGAAAACTGGTTGAGAAGAATCCTCTCAGAATCGATCGGTTGAAGCAAAGATCAAGCAAGTTTGATTCAGATTCTGACTGGATACATTTTAGTATTCGAATCATAACGTTTGCTACAAAATCTCAATTCTGATGATTCAAGATGATCCAGAAAGCAGACTGACAGAGCTATAACTCTTATGTTGATCATTATTTCTAATTCTGTCAGTTGTTAAGTGATATTCAGCAATCAACAAGCCAACAAACAGCAGATCAGAACTGAATATCCACCTCTACCCCCTCCATTTCTCCTATAAATACCTGCACTCAAAGGCAAAAGGGAGGCGAATGCAGATTAGGATTTTAGACTAGTTTTTCCATTTTGTAGTTTAGTTTTATGTAACTTGTATGTAGCTTAGGGTAGATGATGATTCATGTAAGTAAGAGAGAGAGGCTGATGTTGAGAGTGACACCGATGTACTCCTCCTCCTTTCTTTCATTGTCTCAGTAAGCAATAAAGGTAACATTTGTTTATGTTTGTATCTTTACTTTACATTTGTTTTGCTTTTCGTTTTCCTCTTCTACTTCACCTTGGTTTTATGTGTTGAGTCTACAAGTGAAGTCCAAAGCATGTATCACTAAGCTACGTGAGAGCCAGCGATAGTTCATGAAGACGATCTCCTCTTCCAAGCTTCGCATCACTTCGTACTTCATATGCTTGACGATATAATGTGCACGGGGACTGAGTTCAAGTTTATGATCTATGCGTTGAATGCCTCCGAAGCAAAGGTAGAACTTGCGCAGGTTTCCAAGTAAGTCATCACCAAACTAGGTAAGTAATTCTTAGCTTTCTTTCTTTTCTTTTATCGCTATAGTATAGATCGCCAACACGATTTCTTTCACCACTTCTTCCCAATCGTTTCCATTCTTTTCTCCACTTCAGTTGTACATATTCGCTTCATTGTTTTCTGATTTTCCACCTTCTTCATCTCTCGTTTTCTTCTTACTTTAACCATTAACTTTCCTTTCCTTTTTCTTAACTTTAAAAACAGAGAAGAACCTTCGCTTATTTTCATAAGATTTCAATAAAAACTGTAAAAGCTTCCATCGCAAACCCTCCTTGTGGATCACGACCCGCATTAGCCACTTGCTATAGCGGAAGTATTGAGCACTTGCACATCTCCTTTCTTAAGTTCTATAATTCTGTATTTTGTGTGCAGGTTTAGCCTCAATCAAATTTTGGCGCCGTTGCCGGGGAGGGTAACATGTTTTTTATTGAAATCTGAAATTTTTTTTTTGAAATCTGAATTTTTTTTAGAACTAAACGAATTTTCTTCTCTGTTGCAGGTTCAGGGCAAGCAAAGCTAAAATTTAAGGTTGTAGTAACATATAAGTGGCCTTGGGCCTTTGCTATAGAAAGCAGAGACCAAGGGCCCTCTGAATTGCCGCATTTCCACGGCAAAGGCCGCGGATCAGCGGCAAGGACGAGTTGACTACTAACAGATTTTTGCAGGGCTGCTAGCTTTGCAAATTATAGTTTTCTGCAATTATTTATTTCTTATATGCCATCACAAAAACCTGCTAATAATCAACAGTAAAAAGTTTGTTGCAAAAGTTAAAAATTGATTAGACGTTTGCATTTTAGGCACGCGTTCTTTTCAATTCATTTATTTTTTTACTGTTGAAGAGTGCTGGAGACAAGGTATGTAAGCATAGCATATAGCATAGGAAACATTCTTGGGTGATATTTGCTTTTGAATGTTACTTTCTTTATCTTGCATACCTTGCACAAAATCATCTTAAGGGCACTAACCCATAACAAGATAAGGTGGGGATTTAATCACCCTTCCTTAGCCCAAAAATCACATTCCAAGCACTCACTAACCCAAGCCTAACTAAAATTGAGTAGACGTTGGCCCTAGGGACATCTCGGACTCAATTAGGAGATTATCCTAAGGGGGAAAAATGTTGGAATCTAACTCCTGCAAAATCAGTGTCTAGGAAAGGGATTGAGGGCCGAAAGCCCGAAGGTTGGTGGTTATTAATTAAGGAACGTCTTTGACGGAAAACCTCCCACCAACCTTGCCCTGACCTGGCTGATTAGCTTGTGGTTAAAGTCTACATTAGACCTCCCGTGGAAAGTCTAACCAGTTAGGAGTCGTCTAAGTCCTAAGTCTACCCTAACTTAGGCTAGATTTTTTTTTCTTTTTTGTTTGTTTATTTGTTTGTTTTTCTTTGTTTGTATTCTATTGTGTGATATGGACTATAATAATAATTTTTTCAACTACAATAATAATCCATGTTACACACCGACTTCATTTTCGGATATTACCAACCCGGCATATCATAACTTTGACCAACCTAGTGTGCCGGATTGGTCTTATCTGAATCAATATGACCCATACCCCCTATCTAATAACTATAATTTCCATAATGATTTTAACTCTTCACCGAGTCAGTGGGGATTCACCTCCCCCGAGCATAATTTTCAACCACCTTGTCCTTCTTCTCCACCCAGTCCACATTATGTTCAAGATTCATACTCAGTTCCACCCGTCCAAAATAGAAAACCATCAATTTTGGAACGGAGTATGCGTGAGTCCAAACAACAATCACAAAATCTGATGGACTCACAATTTCAATACCACTTCCAAAACAACTCTTCATCTTTTCAACAAGACAATGAACCCATCAACTATGAAAAGATGCTAGAAGCCATGACTCATGCTCAAAATGCTAGAAATCGTGACATAGATATGATGGTCGAATCTCTACGTTCCCACCGTCCTGATGTCACTTACCATTCTGTTAGAGCCGAAGAGTCATGTAGTTTTGGAAATCAAGATTCTATTTCAGAACAACCATGTGAACTTACCCAAACTCCAAATGATATTGATAGTTTGGCTAGTTTTTCTTTTCCTGAAATAGAACTTGAAAATGATTATGATCCTGAACCCCAGCTTAGTGATTCAATTCTATTTCCTGATTCGATTATGACTCCGGTAGCTTCACCTGACTTCAATCTTTTCCCGGAGTCAACATTGGATCCTGTACCAATTCATAAAGAAATTGAATCACCCATCTTTGAGGATCATGTTGAACTTGACCAACTTTACAAATTTGAAAATCCCATGGATAAATTGGCAAGTTCTCCAATTTTTGATATTGAACTCAATGAGATATGTGACCTAGATTCTCACATATGTGATCCAGTTCAACTTTTTGAATCAATATTGACTCCTGTTTTATTACCAAACTTGAATAATATTCTAGAGTCAGTTTTGATTCCCCCACCTATTATTCCTGAACTGGAATCACCCATATTAGGTCACATCCCATTGTTGGAAAATACATGTGGACTGGAGTTTCAATTTCTTGACTTGGACCCAATTTCTGAACCTATTTCGACTCCTGAACCTTTACTTGACTTAAGTCACCTTCCTGAGTCGGTATTAGTTCCTGTCCTTCCTGAGTCCAAGTCAACTGTTCTATCATTTCATACTCCATTCTGGGACGAGGTGGTTGACAAATTTGACTCCGAAATTAATTATGGAATTTGGAAATTAGATGGGGTTAAATTTTTAATAAAAATTCTTAATGGATTTATCTTTTTAGTGGGTCATATTAAAGATAGTGCTGGTGGGTTCCTTCGAGACCCAAGAAAAGTTGATTGGGCCATGTTTCGTGGACCAATCAGACCACCACCGGAACCACCACCTTAAGGTAACCTTTTCCTTCCCTACCGTCTTTTTCATGCATCTATGCATTAATTCATACATTGAGGACAATGCATGAGATAGGTGTGGGGGAGGGTCTAACATAACTTTTCTTTTTCTTTAAAAAAAAAAAAATTTGACATTTTTCTTTACTTTTAAAAAACTTTTTGAAAAATAGAAACAATATTTTGACTTATTTTTGTAAGAAATTAAGTTAATTTTAAGGAATAGGAAAATCCAAATTAGGATTTCTTATACTTGGTCAAAATAAGATAATTTGTTTGATTTTTAGGGTTAGGAAGATAATTTGTCAAAGTAATTTAGTCTTGATCTTTACCTTGATGAAATATGCATACTTCATACACTTACACACTTAGGGTTCAAAAACAAAGATTCTTATGCCTTATAAAAATATATATATAAAAGAAAAATGAATAAGTCTAATTATTGATTAGCTAGGTGCTTTGGCCTAAGCAAGCCTTAGTATTTATGCGAAAGATAATTAGATAAGTTTAAAAAAAAAATAATAATGAATAAGTCTAATTGTTGATTAGCTAGGTGCTTTGGCCTAAGAAAGCCTTAGTATTTATGCGAAAGATGATTAGATCCTCTGATTAAGCTGGGTGTCTGTGCCTAATAAAGCATGAGTATTCACGCCTAAAAGAGGTTCATATAATAAAATCCTTAGTTTTGTGGCCTTGTCTGCTCGAGTCCTTAAGTCCTAGGGGTGTCTTCTCACCTGGTGCCCTAAGACCGTTTGGTTTGGGAGTCATCGATTAGAGGCTCGTTACATGGGCAGATTAGAAAGCCTAATAGAACTAAGGAATAATACCACAAAAAAAAAAGTAAAAGTATATATATAAATAAGTAAGGCATAAGAGTTAGAGTTAATGAACCCTTAGTCAAAATTTTCACAGTCACAAGGTGCATATGACTTAGGGTAAAGTAATAGACTAGATGAGAAGTACAATTTGACTCCTTACTTTAATTGATAACAAATTTTTGAATAGAGACTAAGTTTAGGAATAAAAAATTCGGTTTTCCTATAACTTATAGATTGCTTAGATCTTACAATTATATGTCAAATATTTTTTCTCTTTCAAAATGCTTTTCGAAAATACTAACTCTTTATTTCCCTTTCTTTATGGATTTTGTGGGTGCAATCCGCTGAAAACCCTCACGAGACAAAACTCGTCATCTAGGGGAAACCTAGAGGTTTAACGGCTTGTTGCACATGCTAAGTGCAATCGCGTGACCTGCGAAAGTGGTCTAATAATCCTTAGTATAGTTTAGTTGTTTTGCTCGAGGACGAGCAAAAGATAGGTATGGGGGTGTGATTGGTCTCTAATGTTGCATATTTAATATCATATTTCCATACTTATTTTAGAATAAAAGCCTGCATTGTCCTAATTAATTGCTTAATTTATTTGCAGGCCCATTCTTTAAGGAGATGAAGAAAAATGAGCCCAAAGCCCACAAAAATTCTGAATTAAATCAGAGTTAATTCACACTCAGTAAATCAGGGAAAAATCAAGAGGTTGAAAACTGGTTGAGAAGAATCCTCTCAGAATCGATCGGTTGAAGCAAAGATCAAGCAAGTTTGATTCAGATTCTGACTGGATACATTTTAGTATTCGAATCATAACGTTTGCTACAGAATCTCAATTCTGATGATTCAAGATGATCCAGAAAGCAGACTGACAGAGCTATAACTCTTATGTTGATCATTATTTCTAATTCTGTCAGTTGTTAAGTGATATTCAGCAATCAACAAGCCAACAAACAGCAGATCAGAACTGAATATCCACCTCTACCCCCTCCATTTCTCCTATAAATACCTGCACTCAAAGGCAAAAGGGAGGCGAATGCAGATTAGGATTTTAGACTAGTTTTTCCATTTTGTAGTTTAGTTTTATGTAACTTGTATGTAGCTTAGGGTAGATGATGATTCATGTAAGTAAGAGAGAGAGGCTGATGTTGAGAGTGACACCGATGTACTCCTCCTCCTTTCTTTCATTGTCTCAGTAAGCAATAAAGGTAACATTTGTTTATGTTTGTATCTTTACTTTACATTTGTTTTGCTTTTCGTTTTCCTCTTCTACTTCACCTTGGTTTTATGTGTTGAGTCTACAAGTGAAGTCCAAAGCATGTATCACTAAGCTACGTGAGAGCCAGCGATAGTTCATGAAGACGATCTCCTCTTCCAAGCTTCGCATCACTTCGTACTTCATATGCTTGACGATATAATGTGCACGGGGACTGAGTTCAAGTTTATGATCTATGCGTTGAATGCCTCCGAAGCAAAGGTAGAACTTGCGCAGGTTTCCAAGTAAGTCATCACCAAACTAGGTAAGTAATTCTTAGCTTTCTTTCTTTTCTTTTATCGCTATAGTATAGATCGCCAACACGATTTCTTTCACCACTTCTTCCCAATCGTTTCCATTCTTTTCCTCCACTTCAGTTGTACATATTCGCTTCATTGTTTTCTGATTTTCCACCTTCTTCATCTCTCGTTTTCTTCTTACTTTAACCATTAACTTTCCTTTCCTTTTTCTTAACTTTAAAACAGAGAAGAACCTTCGCTTATTTTCATAAGATTTCAATAAAAACTGTAAAAGCTTCCATCGCAAACCCTCCTTGTGGATCACGACCCGCATTAGCCACTTGCTATAGCGGAAGTATTGAGCACTTGCACATCTCCTTTCTTAAGTTCTATAATTCTGTATTTTGTGTGCAGGTTTAGCCTCAATCAAATTTTGGCGCCGTTGCCGGGGAGGGTAACATGTTTTTTATTGAAATCTGAAATTTTTTTTTTGAAATCTGAATTTTTTTTAGAACTAAACGAATTTTCTTCTCTGTTGCAGGTTCAGGGCAAGCAAAGCTAAAATTTAAGGTTGCAGTAACATATAAGTGGCCTTGGGCCTTTGCTATAAAAAGCAGAGACCAAGGGCCCTCTGAATTGCTGCATTTCCACGGCAAAAGCCGCGGATCAGCGACAAGGACGAGTTGACTACTAACAGATTTTTGCAGGGCTGCTAGCTTTGCAAATTATAGTTTTCTGCAATTATTTATTTCTTATATGCCATCACAAAAACCTGCTAATAATCAACAGTAAAAAGTTTGTTACAAAAGTTAAAAATTGATTAGACGTTTGCATTTTAGGCACGCGTTCTTTTCAATTCATTTATTTTTTTACTGTTGAAGAGTGCTGGAGACAAGGTATGTTAGCATAGCATATAGCATAGGAAACATTCTTGGGTGATATTTGCTTTTGAATGTTACTTTCTTTATCTTGCACACCTTGCACAAAATCATCTTAAGGGCACTAACCCATAACAAGATAAGGTGGGATTTAATCACCCTTCCTTAGCCCAAAAATCACATTCCAAGCACTCACTACCCAAGCCTAACTAAAATTGAGTAGACGTTGGCCCTAGGGACATCTCGGACTCAATTAGGAGATTATCCTAAGGGGGGAAATGTTGGAATCTAACTCCTGCAAAATCAGTGTCTAGGAAAGGGATTGAGGGCCGAAAGCCCGAAGGTTGGTGGTTATTTAATTAAGGAACGTCTTTGACGGAAAACCTCCCACCAACCTTGCCCTGACCTGGCTGATTAGCTTGTGGTTAAAGTCTACATTAGACCTCCCGTGGAAAGTCTAACCAGTTAGGAGTCGTCTAAGTCCTAAGTCTACCCTAACTTAGGCTAGATTTTTTTTTCTTTTTTGTTTGTTTATTTGTTTGTTTTTCTTTGTTTGTATTCTATTGTGTGATATGGACTATAATAATAATTTTTTCAACTACAATAATAATCCATATTACACACCGACTTCATTTTCGGATATTACCAACCCGGCATATCATAACTTTGACCAACCTAGTGTGCCGGATTGGTCTTATCCGAATCAATATGACCCATATCCCCTATCTAATAACTATAATTTCCATAATGATTTTAACTCTTCACCGAGTCAGTGGGGATTCACCTCCCCCGAGCATAATTTCCAACCACCTGTCCTTCTTCTCCACCCAGTCCACATTATGTTCAAGATTCATACTCAGTTCCACCCGTCCAAAATAGAAAACCATCAATTTTGGAACGGAGTATGCGTGAGTCCAAACAACAATCACAAAATCTGATGGACTCACAATTTCAATACCACTTCCAAAACAACTCTTCATCTTTTCAACAAGACAATGAACCATCAACTATGAAAAGATGCTAGAAGCCATGACTCATGCTCAAAATGCTAGAAATCGTGACATAGATATGATGGTCGAATCTCTACGTTCCCACCGTCCTGATGTCACTTACCATTCTGTTAGAGCCGAAGAGTCATGTAGTTTTGGAAATCAAGATTCTATTTCAGAACAACCATGTGAACTTACCCAAACTCCAAATGATATTGATAGTTTGGCTAGTTTTTCTTTTCCTGAAATAGAACTTGAAAATGATTATGATCCTGAACCCCAGCTTAGTGATTCAATTCTATTTCCTGATTCGATTATGACTCCGGTAGCTTCACCTGACTTTAATCTTTTCCCGGAGTCAACATTGGATCCTGTACCAATTCATAAAGAAATTGAATCACCCATTTTTGAGGATCATGTTGAACTTGACCAACTTTACAAATTTGAAAATCCCATGGATAAATTGGCAAGTTCTCCAATTTTTGATATTGAACTCAATGAGATATGTGACCTAGATTCTCACATATGTGATCCAGTTCAACTTTTTGAATCAATATTGACTCCTGTTTTATTACCAAACTTGAATAATATTCTAGAGTCAGTTTTGATTCCCCCACCTATTATTCCTGAACTGGAATCACCCATATTAGGTCACATCCCATTGTTGGAAAATACATGTGGACTGGAGTTTCAATTTCTTGACTTGGACCCAATTTCTGAACCTATTTTGACTCCTAAACCTTTACTTGACTTAAGTCACCTTCCTGAGTCGGTATTAGTTCCTGTCCTTCCTGAGTCCAAGTCAACTGTTCTATCATTTCATACTCCATTCTGGGACGAGGTGGTTGACAAATTTGACTCCGAAATCAATTATGGAATTTGGAAATTAGATGGGGTTAAATTTTTAATAAAAATTCTTAATGGATTTATCTTTTTAGTGGGTCATATTAAAGATAGTGCTGGTGGGTTCCTTCGAGACCCAAGAAAAGTTGATTGGGCCATGTTTCGTGGACCAATCAGACCACCACCGGAACCACCACCTTAAGGTAACCTTTTCCTTCCCTGCCGTCTTTTTCATGCATCTATGCATTAATTCATACATTGAGGACAATGCATGAGATAGGTGTGGGGGAGGGTCTAACATAACTTTTCTTTTTCTTTAAAAAAAAAAAAAAAATTTGACATTTTTCTTTACTTTTAAAAAACTTTTTGAAAATAGAAACAATATTTTGACTTATTTTTGTAAGAAATTAAGTTAATTTTAAGGAATAGGAAAATCCAAATTAGGATTTCTTATACTTGGTCAAAATAAGATAATTTGTTTGATTTTTAGGGTTGGGAAGATAATTTGTCAAAGTAATTTAGTCTTGATCTTTACCTTGATGAAATATGCATACTTCATACACTTACACACTTAGGGTTCAAAACAAAGATTCTTATGCCTTATAAAAAATATATATATAAAGAAAAATGAATAAGTCTAATTATTGATTAGCTAGGTGCTTTGGCCTAAGCAAGCCTTAGTATTTATGCGAAAGATAATTAGATAAGTTTAAAAAAAAAATAATAATGAATAAGTCTAATTGTTGATTAGCTAGGTGCTTTGGCCTAAGCAAGCCTTAGTATTTATGCGAAAGATGATTAGATCCTCTGATTAAGCTGGGTGTCTGTGCCTAATAAAGCATGAGTATTCACGCCTAAAAGAGGTTCATATAATAAATCCTTAGTTTTGTGGCCTTGTCTGCTCGAGTCCTTAAGTCCTAGGGGTGTCTTCTCACCTGGTGCCCTAAGACCGTTTGGTTTGGGAGTCATCGATTAGAGGCTCGTTACATGGGCAGATTAGAAAGCCTAATAGAACTAAGGAATAATACCACAAAAAAAAAAAGTAAAAGTATATATATAAATAAGTAAGGCATAAGAGTTAGAGTTAATGAACCCTTAGTCAAAATTTTCACAGTCACAAGGTGCATATGACTTAGGGTAAAGTAATAGACTAGATGAGAAGTACAATTTGACTCCTTACTTTAATTGATAACAAATTTTTGAATAGAGACTAAGTTTAGGAATAAAAAATTCGGTTTTCCTATAACTTATAGATTGCTTAGATCTTACAATTATATGTCAAATATTTTTTCTCTTTCAAAATGCTTTTCGAAAATACTAACTCTTTATTTTCCTTTCTTTATGGATTTTGTGGGTGCAATCCGCTGAAAACCCTCACGAGACAAAACTCGTCATCTAGGGGAAACCTAGAGGTTTAACGGCTTGTTGCACATGCTAAGTGCAATCGCGTGACCTGCGAAAGTGGTCTAATAATCCTTAGTATAGTTTAGTTGTTTTGCTCGAGGACGAGCAAAAGATAGGTATGGGGGTGTGATTGGTCTCTAATGTTGCATATTTAATATCATATTTTCATACTTATTTTAGAATAAAAGCCTGCATTGTCCTAATTAATTGCTTAATTTATTTGCAGGCCCATTCTTTAAGGAGATGAAGAAAAATGAGCCCAAAGCCCACAAAAATTCTGAATTAAATCAGAGTTAATTCACACTCAGTAAATCAGGAAAAATCAAGAGGTTGAAAACTGGTTGAGAAGAATCCTCTCAGAATCGATCGGTTGAAGCAAAGATCAAGCAAGTTTGATTCAGATTCTGACTGGATACATTTTAGTATTCGAATCATAACATTTGCTACAGAATCTCAATTCTGATGATTCAAGATGATCCAGAAAGCAGACTGACAGAGCTATAACTCTTATGTTGATCATTATTTCTAATTCTGTCAGTTGTTAAGTGATATTCAGCAATCAACAAGCCAACAAACAGCAGATCAGAACTGAATATCCACCTCTACCCCCTCCATTTCTCCTATAAATACCTGCACTCAAAGGCAAAAGGGAGGCGAATGCAGATTAGGATTTTAGACTAGTTTTTCCATTTTGTAGTTTAGTTTTATGTAACTTGTATGTAGCTTAGGGTAGATGATGATTCATGTAAGTAAGAGAGAGAGGCTGATGTTGAGAGTGACACCGATGTACTCCTCCTCCTTTCTTTCATTGTCTCAGTAAGCAATAAAGGTAACATTTGTTTATGTTTGTATCTTTACTTTACATTTGTTTTGCTTTTCGTTTTCCTCTTCTACTTCACCTTGGTTTTATGTGTTGAGTCTACAAGTGAAGTCCAAAGCATGTATCACTAAGCTACGTGAGAGCCAGCGATAGTTCATGAAGACGATCTCCTCTTCCAAGCTTCGCATCACTTCGTACTTCATATGCTTGACGATATAATGTGCACGGGGACTGAGTTCAAGTTTATGATCTATGCGTTGAATGCCTCCGAAGCAAAGGTAGAACTTGCGCAGGTTTCCAAGTAAGTCATCACCAAACTAGGTAAGTAATTCTTAGCTTTCTTTCTTTTCTTTTATCGCTATAGTATAGATCGCCAACACGATTTCTTTCACCACTTCTTCCCAATCGTTTCCATTCTTTTCCTCCACTTCAGTTGTACATATTCGCTTCATTGTTTTCTGATTTTCCACCTTCTTCATCTCTCGTTTTCTTCTTACTTTAACCATTAACTTTCTTTTCCTTTTTCTTAACTTTAAAAACAGAGAAGAACCTTCGCTTATTTTCATAAGATTTCAATAAAAACTGTAAAAGCTTCCATCGCAAACCCTCCTTGTGGATCACGACCCGCATTAGCCACTTGCTATAGCGGAAGTATTGAGCACTTGCACATCTCCTTTCTTAAGTTCTATAATTCTGTATTTTGTGTGCAGGTTTAGCCTCAATCAGTATTCCTACCATAAAGCATGGAATTCTCAAAAAAAAAAAAGGTAATGAACATAATGAAATAAGATCTTGATCCTCTTCCTCAATCTTCATATTAATATTTCAAGTTCAAAAGAATTTTATTTAATTCATCTAAATGGTCATTAATAGGTGTACCTTATGGTAAGGGTGAAGAGCTGTTGCTTCAAAAAAAACTTTTTGGTGAGAGACCTCGAACTGCACAAGATTTCTAACCTCTGCCACAAAGCTGTAATAATTTTCTCACTCACAACTTTTCGCAACACTTCATTTGCCAAGAAAAGTTGGATCGCACTGGGTATCTTCATATCATGTTCTTCATTTGAAAGTTCACCTAAAGCGGGGTGAATAGGTTAAGTGCTATTCAAATGTGGAATTATAAAAACTATGGCTAACAAAACTAACAAACAAATGAATTTCAAAGAGTGAAGCCGAATTCCCAGCGAAGGGCTCTAGAACTTCTCCTCAAAATTCCTCTTTTATAGGTGTTGAGGTGCATCAATACCTCTCTTGGATCATAACAAGTGTGGGCACAATATCAAGCATATATCAATAAGCAATATAGCAATGCAAGATATAAACAACTAGAGTTGAGTTGAGAGATAGCGAACACAAACACAAGAATATTTTTCGAGGTTCGAGCCACTTATTCTACGTCCCCACTTTTGCCTAGAAGGATTTTCACTATCTCCACAAAGGAACTCCACAAAGAAAATAACCTGGACACAAGAGGTGTGTGATTAGTACACAATATTGCATATTTTATATCATATTCCTCATGCATAATACAAATAAATATATGATTTTTAATCCTCTTCTCTACTTATTTGCAGGTACATATTAAAAAGGAGATAAAGTAATTAATTACCTTAATTAGCCATAATTAAGGTGATTAATTAAAAGATCAAGGATAAAGCCAAATCTCAATCCAGATCTGGAGAGATCCGCGCAACAAACAGAGAATCCAACCATGCCACGTGGATAACCACTTCCCAACTGATCTCCAACAAGAAGATCAGATCCAACGGCCACTAGATTGCCGCGGATCGCGGCATGGGCGCGGCAATCTGGACCGTTGAGATCTCCGGATTTTGTGGCAACGATCTCCTCTCCAGATGCTTCTCATTTCGGCTATAAATACCCCATCATCACCTGCGAGCAAAGACTGATCAGAGAAAGAGAGAGCTTAGTTCATAGTTTGTAATTTTTCTAGGTTTTCTTTTAGGATTTTTAGCTCTCTATGATTTCTTCTCCCTAGATTTCATTGCAAGAGAGAGTTGTATGAGAGAGAGAGCTTGTATCAACAAGGAGTGACACTTTGGAGCTATACAAGGATTGATCCATTCTCATCTACTCTACTTGAGCTTGATTCTAGTTTGTTTCCTTTCACTTTACTTGCTTTGTTAATTTCTTGCAATTTAATTCATGTTTAGCTTTGATTTTGTAATGGTGAGTAGCTAGATCTTTCTCCATGAACTAGCTAACTACTACCTTGCTAACTTCTAGCTTCTATGTGATTGCTTTTATTCATCTTGCAATTTGTATGTTCTTCTCTTCTCCGATGGGTTTCTTTTCATTTCTTGGCAAGATTTTGTTGTAATTCTCCATATGATTCATGTGTGCCTCACTTGGAGCCTAGTCTTCGAACTAGTGCCTTGATGGAACATGGAGATGGAAGCACCAATATGCTATTTGATGTATAACCTCACTACTTCCATTAGTGAGTGTTGTATGTTCTTCATTTGCATCACTTGAGTGTAGCTCTTTTGATTCCATTAGTGAAAGTCTATTTGTAGGACTATGACCATCTATGGAGGCTACGAGACAAGTCCAAGATTGAATCCCATCATCCATGTGAGAAGGTAATTAGATCACATGCAAGACATATCCATGCCAATGAATCAACATGAGGCATGCATCACTACAAAGGAGTCTAGTTAGTTTTTAGCAAGGTAGTTAAGGTTAGTTAGTCATGGATTTCTTTAATACAAGTTTTCTAGATCTTTCTTTTCTTTTAGTGTGAATACAACAACATCTTCTTGATTTCTTTTCACAAACCACTATGAACATATCCACCAATTCTTTGATTTGTTTTTCTTTTGATTCTTTATTCTTTTGAAACATAGAAGAATTCTCGTTTCCTCTTCTCACGTGTATCGTAACGTTTCTACACTAGCTCTCCTTGTGGTTCGACTCGGTATAGCCCTAGGCTATAGCGGAGACAAGAAAGGGTACATCAATCACATTCTATACATATAATAAGTATACACCCTTTTCCAGTCTAATCAATTTTTGGCGCCGTTGCCGGGGAGAGCGACGGTATTTTTAAAAGTGAGAAACTAAACGATATATCTTCTCTGTTGCAGGTACAGGTTGAAGATTCAGAAATATTTGCACAGCAGAATCATATAAGTGGACCTGGGCCTCTGCTCAAGAAAGCAGAGCCCAGGATCCCTCTATTGTGCCGCGGATCCACAAGAATTGCCGTGGGAACGCGGCACTTTAGAGTTCACTACTTACGAAATTTTTGCAGGGGCTTCTGCTCTGCAAGATACTGCTGCATATATACTTCATTTCCTGTATACTTCACTGTATTCCTGTTAATTAATTCAACAGTAAGAAATTGGTTGATAATTGCTAAAAAATTGTTAGACATCTTGCATTATAGGCACGTGTCTTTCAATTACTTTAAATTTACTGTTGAAGAGTGCGTGGGACAAGGTACGTGATTCATTGCATATAGACTAAGACTCACTCTTTGTTTGATTTTTCTTACTTGGAGTGAACCTTGTTTGTTTCTATATCGTACACTTGCACAATTAATTCTAAGGGCAATTCCTGTAAATAACATAAGGTGGGGGAGGTCATTACCCTTTCCTTAGCCCGGAAATCATTTTCCCCACGTACTCACAATCCTAAGCTTGTAAATAAAATTTGATAGACGTTGGCCCTAGGGACATCCGGACTCACTTAGGAGATTATCCTAAGGGGAAAAGTGTTGGAAATTGACTTCTGTAA
The DNA here is from genome assembly GCA_038442645.1 of Agave tequilana. Taxonomy (NCBI): domain Eukaryota; kingdom Viridiplantae; phylum Streptophyta; class Magnoliopsida; order Asparagales; family Asparagaceae; genus Agave; species Agave tequilana. Next base: position 182,346 of record JAVJIF010032345.1, on the reverse strand, counting down.
AATCGGTGTCTAGGAAAGGGGTTAAGGGCCGAAAGCCCGAAGGTTGTTGGTTACTTAATTAAGGAACGTCTTCGGACGGAAAACCTCCCAACGACTTTACCCTTCCCTGGCTGATTTGCTTATAGTCAAGGTCTACACTAAACCTCCTGTGGACAGTCTATTTAGGAGTCACCTAGGACCAGAGACCCTAGACAAGCTTGGATTGATTTTTTCTTTTGTTGTTTGTTATTTTTTCTTTTCGCTGGTGTGATCGGTGCACGTTGTTTGTGATTGTATATACAATAGTGGTTTTGTGATCCTAATTCTTTCTACACTTACACTTCCACAACCACTTCATCATGACCAACAACGTCTCACTTCAAGATCGATTCTATCCGATTCGCACCTCCATTCCTTCATGCATTCTTCTCCCCGAGCCAAATGGAAATCACTTTGAGCTGAAACCACAATTCATTAGTACACTACCCCATTTCCATGGTCTAGAGTCAGAAGACGCGTACCTCTTTATTCGTGAGTTTGAAGAGGTATGCCAAATGATGAGAATATCCCAACTTTCTGAGGATGCTGTTAGGTTACGGTTCATACCGTTTGCACTTAAGGATTTAGCTAAGAAATGGCTTTATAGTCTTCCTGTCAGTTCCATATCTTCATGGGATGATTTTGTTAAGGTCTTTCTTAGGAAATTCTATTCTATCCACAAAACAGCCCTCATGAGAAAAAACATAATGCAATTCAAGCAAGAACAAAATGAACCTTTCTGGAAATATCTTGAGCGTTTCAAAGACCTCTTAGCCCTATGTCCCCATCACGGCATAGAGAAATGGCGGCTATGCCAGATTATCTATGATGGATTAGATTACCAAACGAAAACACTTTTAGAATCCATGTGCCAAGGGGAATTCCTGAAAAAAGATGAACATCAGGGGTGGGATCTCTTTGAAACCCTAGCTGAAAAAACCATTCAGTGGGAGTCTTGTCCTGACAAATCCACTTCCACTACTTCCAGAACTGGTACACACTCCAAAGAATCCTCTCTAGCTGCAGAAACCAAGATCACACAATTAATGAAGAGGATAGAGTTGCTTGAGTCAAAAGGGAATTCTGTGGTCAACCAGGTCAACCCATTGCCTTTGATTAGACCAGGTTGCACCAATTGTCAAGACCTTAGCCATGTTGTTGAGGAGTGTCCATTGTATCAGCCCCCATTTCAGGAGAACATGAATGCAGCATTTACCAGACCCCCATACTCCAACACTTACAATTTGGGATGGCAGAACCATCCAAATTTTCCATGGAGTCAGTCTGGTACTGAGCATCAAATGCCACCACATTCACATCCTTACAATGCTCAGTTTCATCCATCCAGTTTCGATCAGAATTCACTGTATGTTCATCCATCTCAAAGTCCACCACAGTCATATCAGTCTTATCAGAATCCACCACCATATTACCAATCACAGTTCCAATCTCCATATCCTCAACATCCACCCCAAATAATTCTGAAATATCTGAGTTGAAACAAATGATAGAAACCTTAACAAAGAACCAGCAACAGGAGTTGAATGAAATGAAGGTCCAGATCAAGCAATTGGCTGAGAATCAAAAAGGACTGTTCCCAAATCAGCCATTGCTAAATCCCAAAGTTGAAAATTCAGGACCCAGTCACTGTCATGCCATTCACACCCTGAGATCTGGTAAACAAGTTGACAATAAGGTTTCTAGTCCACAATCTCATCCAGTACCAAAGCCAACATCTCATGTCCCAATGTCACCAACTTTTGACAAACCATCCTCTAGTGCAGAGCCATCCACATCTCAAGCCAAAGGGAAAGAAAAGGTAGATGAGCAACCTTATAAGCCTAGAGTACCATATCCAAATAGGCTTTTAAATAATAAGTCAAATGCTCACATAGAGAAAATAAAAGAAACATTCAATAAGGTCCAAGTCAATGTCCCTCTTCTTGATGCCATTCAACAAGTGCCATCATATGCCAAATTTTTGAAGGAAATGTGCACCAAGAAGAGAAAGACCCAAGTCCCTAAAAAGTCTTCCTTGCATCATCCATCAATGAGCTGCTCACTGGTCCAATTCCTGTTAAGTTCAAAGACCCAGGGAGCCCCACCATTTCATGCATCATAGGACAGACTACAATAAATAGGGCACTTCTTGATTTGGGGGCCAGTATCAATCTCCTACCTTTCTCTGTGTACCAACAATTAGGGTTAGGTGATCTCCTCCCGACCCAAATGACCATCCAATTGGCTGACCGCTCTGTTACTAAACCCAAGGGGGTAATTCAAGATGTCCTTGTCAAAGTTGGAGAATTCTTTTATCCTGTTGACTTTGTTGTCCTTGAAACAAAACCAGTGTCAAATTCCAATCAAAGGGCACAAATTCCTGTCATTCTGGGACGACCATTCCTGGCTACTGCAAATGCAATCATTAATTGCCGGAATGGATCAATGAGGTTGACTTTTGGTAACATGACACATGAACACAATGTCTTCCACACACAGCCTCACAAAACAAAAGATCAAACATTTGAGGTTAATTTCATTAGTAACAATTGTGAGGAGGAAGGTGAAGATCCAAAAGATGAGTCACAACCTTGTGATTCTCTTATCCGAGTACCCTTTCAGAAGGGGAAAGTTGATATCTTCACTTTCAATGAGCCAACTGAGACTGTATTTGAACCTCCAATTGATATATCATTTGAAGACTTGTTTGCTGATGAGATCATGTGCTTAGATGAGTCAACTCGGGGTAAATTAGTTAATTGTCCACTTCAGGATGTTAATGTGAGTTTTGAAGAATTATATGGAGAGGAGTTAAAATTTCTAAACACTGGAAGTGATGAGATTCTGAGTGAGAGTGGTGATAAGGACTTTGTTTGTGAACGATGTGGTGGAAAGAGTATGAATGAAAATAACAACAAATTGAAACTGGAAACACCTAGGGTTAAAATAATTCAGACCGTTTCCCAATGGAGCTCAAGAAAGAGAACACATTGGAACGATGGGAAACGGGCCAGAGGGAAGCGACCAAAAACCCAGGTGAGAGTTACATTTGTATATTCCTTGTAAATAATTTTTCCTACCTCTTACCTGTTTCATGCATACATTTACCATAATGCATTGAGGACAATGCATGAAATAAGTGTGGGGGAGGGTTTACTAACATAGGATTTTCTTTTCTTTATAGGATTTTTATTTTTAGGACTTTTATTTTTCTTTTTAGGTCTTTTATTTTTAGATTTTATCTTTTTTCTATTTTTAGATTTTATCTTTTTTCTAGATTTTCCATTTTCTTTTTAGATTTTGCTTTTCTTTTAGAAGAATATAAATAAAAAAAAATAATAAATAAAAATAAAAAAATAAAAACTTTTTGAAATAAGAAACAAAGTTTTGCTCTATTTTTAAGAAAATTAAGATGTATCTTAGAAATTAAGAAAGCCTTAATTATGACATCTTAAACTTAGTTGAAATAATAGATCTTATTTGAAATTATAGGCTAAGTAAGTAAATTGAGGAGATATTTTTATCTTGCATTTTTTGCCTTAGATAATATGCACTTTACACTTACACATTTCTTGGGATGGAAACAAAGACCAAAAATGCCATATATATATATATAAAAAAAAAAAAAGAGAAAAAGAAAAAAAAATATATAAATAAAAGATCACTTATTAAGCTGGGAAATTATGCCTCAAGAAGCATGATTATTCACGCCTAATGGTGATTAAGAATAATCCCTCTTAGTTTTGTGGCCTTTTTCACTCGAGTCCTTAAACCGAGGGATGTTTCCTCATCTGGTGCCCTAAGACCATCTGGTTTAGGAGTCATCGGTTATAGGCTCGCTACATGGGTGAATTAGAAAGCCTAATAAAACTAAGGGAAGAAAAAGAAAAAAAGAATATATATAAATAAATGGCTTGATGGTTGGAGTTGAAATCCCAGAAATCTTCACTTACACGGTGTGCATATTATCTAGGTTTTATGAAAGATAAAATATTCAATCCAATTTTGAATTCTTACCTTAATTAAAGACAAGATCTTGCATGGATACTAAGTTTAAGGGAAAATGATTATAGGTGGACTTATGACCTAGGATCACTTATATTTTTGCAAAAATAGTTCGTAAACATGTCTCTTATTCAAAATGCGTTTTCAAAATACTAACATTTGTCTTCTTTCTTTATGGATTTTGTGGGTGTAATCCGCTGAAAACCCTCAGGAGACAACACTCCTCCTCTAGGGTAACCTAGAGGTTTAACGGCTTGTTGCACATGCTCAGTGCAATCGCGTCACCTGCGAAAGTGGTGTAATAAAACTTGTAGTTTAGATTTTCTTTTCTTTTTCTTTGTTTTGCTCGGGACGAGCAAAAGAATAAGTGTGGGGGTGTGATTAGTACACAATATTGCATATTTTATATCATATTCCTCATGCATAATACAAATAAATATATGATTTTTAATCCTCTTCTCTACTTATTTGCAGGTACATATTAAAAAGGAGATAAAGTAATTAATTACCTTAATTAGCCATAATTAAGGTGATTAATTAAAAGATCAAGGATAAAGCCAAATCTCAATCCAGATCTGGAGAGATCCGCGCAACAAACAGAGAATCCAACCATGCCACGTGGATAACCACTTCCCAACTGATCTCCAACAAGAAGATCAGATCCAACGGCCACTAGATTGCCGCGGATCGCGGCATGGGCGCGGCAATCTGGACCGTTGAGATCTCCGGATTTTGTGGCAACGATCTCCTCTCCAGATGCTTCTCATTTCGGCTATAAATACCCCATCATCACCTGCGAGCAAAGACTGATCAGAGAAAGAGAGAGCTTAGTTCATAGTTTGTAATTTTTCTAGGTTTTCTTTTAGGATTTTTAGCTCTCTATGATTTCTTCTCCCTAGATTTCATTGCAAGAGAGAGTTGTATGAGAGAGAGAGCTTGTATCAACAAGGAGTGACACTTTGGAGCTATACAAGGATTGATCCATTCTCATCTACTCTACTTGAGCTTGATTCTAGTTTGTTTCCTTCACTTTACTTGCTTTGTTAATTTCTTGCAATTTAATTCATGTTTAGCTTGATTTTGTAATGGTGAGTAGCTAGATCTTTCTCCATGAACTAGCTAACTACTACCTTGCTAACTTCTAGCTTCTATGTGATTGCTTTTATTCATCTTGCAATTTGTATGTTCTTCTCTTCTCCGATGGGTTTCTTTTCATTTCTTGGCAAGATTTTGTTGTAATTCTCCATATGATTCATGTGTGCCTCACTTGGAGCCTAGTCTTCGAACTAGTGCCTTGATGGAACATGGAGATGGAAGCACCAATATGCTATTTGATGTATAACCTCACTACTTCCATTAGTGAGTGTTGTATGTTCTTCATTTGCATCACTTGAGTGTAGCTCTTTTGATTCCATTAGTGAAAGTCTATTTGTAGGACTATGACCATCTATGGAGGCTACGAGACAAGTCCAAGATTGAATCCCCATCATCCATGTGAGAAGGTAATTAGATCACATGCAAGACATATCCATGCCAATGAATCAACATGAGGCATGCATCACTACAAAGGAGTCTAGTTAGTTTTTAGCAAGGTAGTTAAGGTTAGTTAGTCATGGATTTCTTTAATACAAGTTTTCTAGATCTTTCTTTTCTTTTAGTGTGAATACAACAAACATCTTCTTGATTTCTTTTCACAAACCACTATGAACATATCCACCAATTCTTTGATTTGTTTTTCTTTTGATTCTTTATTCTTTTGAAACATAGAAGAATTCTCGTTTCCTCTTCTCACGTGTATCGTAACGTTTCTACACTAGCTCTCCTTGTGGTTCGACTCGGTATAGCCCTAGGCTATAGCGGAGACAAGAAAGGGTACATCAATCACATTCTATACATATAATAAGTATACACCCTTTTCCAGTCTAATCAGTGGGCATAAAGCAAATGAATCTCTACATAAGAGGTGGGCACGAAGCAAAGGCATAAAGCCATTGCACAAAGCAAATATACATCTACACAAGAGGAAAGAACAAACCAAATGAATGTAACAACACTTGGTAACCACAAAGATCACAAAATTAAAATCTCACAATACAAGATCCTAAAGGATAGATTTGAAGATGAAAGCTCAAGCTTGTGAGAAAATAAAGATTTTGAAAATAAAGCTCTGAAGGAAACACTTGGAAAAACTTGTTTGAAGATATAAAAACTTGAAGCTCAAAACATGTATTTTCTAAAAACTTATTTTCTTGGTTTTTAAAACTTTTTCAAAACTGTAAACACAAATTTTTTCTCTTCAAAAATCTTGTAAAAAACTTGTAGAAAACTCTCAATTATGACCCCCCTCTTTATAGGAATAGGGTAGAGATAATTAGAGAGTAAACTCAGGTGTTAAAACAGTGATTAAACCCAAATAAAATAAAATATATCTGTTTGATAATAAAACAAAAACATTCAAATAGAAAACTAGTCGTTTCTGGCAGTTTTGCCAGAGTCTGGTTGATCGGGCGATCAACTGCCAACGACTATAAAAATAGCCATTGGAATCCGCGGTCGTCCAGTTGGTCGACTGAGCTCAGACGACAACTCAGCTCTTTGGCAATCGACCGAGTGGTCGACCGAAACCCAGAAACAGAGAGCACTGCAAGTTTCTGCGGTCGTCTGACATGCACACGAACAAAGCTGTGCATATCTGGTCAAGTGGGTGGTCGACCGGGAGTCGAGTGGGAGCACTCAGTTCTGGCTACTGGTCGATGAGGCGGTCGACTAGCTCAGTCCTAAATACTGATTTTTAAATTCTTTTTAAATAAATTTTTAAATCCAATAAATTTCGGTAAATTTTGCAAAAATAAGTTCATGTAAATACATTAAGGCAACAATATGTGTGAACAAAAATTCAACACATATTACAAACACATGAACTATTTTGGAGATGTTAAATACCATTTTTAAAATACAAAAACTATTTTTCCAAAATTAAACTTTAAATTAAAAGACAAGTTTTTTTTTTCAAAACTTGTATAGATACAAAAACAAGTTTGTTAAACTCATGTGAAGCACAATGTGTATGAATAGAATCCAATAGACATATAAAATGGTATGAACTTATTTTTGGGAAAATTCATTTATGAAACAAAAACATATTCTAGACAAATCAATATGGGTTAAATCGAAACACCAGAACTTTTGATCTTAAAAGCCAATATTAAACTTTTGTGTGTGCGCGCTTGAGTCATCAAGTCTAATCTAAACTTTACACAAGATTTAGACATACAAACTCTAGTCTTCTTCTTCATGATGTGATCGTTCTTCTCCGCTTGACTCGATCAAAAACTTGATTCCTTAGATCTAGACTCCATCTTGAATGTTTGATGTATTCTTTACGCTTAAGCTCTTGAATCAACACATATTAGCTTGAAGAAGCTAAACATCTACTAAGATCTTGATCATTATCTGAAACTTAAATAATACAAGTTCATTAGTACAATAACTATACGAGTTAATCTTCATCAAAAATAGAGTGATAGGCCTTTGGGCCAATAATCTCCACTTTTTTGATGATGACAAAACTCATGGAGTTATATATACATGAATTAGTGAAAAGCTTTGTAAAAGCTCCTCCTTAACTCATGCATAACAAATAAAGAATAAGAAATTCAATAAAACTTAATCTCTCCCCCTCTGCAAAGACAAGTAAGGTACAAACATATATGCAAAACATGAAATATGCATATATAAACACTAAATCTTTCTCTCCCTTTTTGTCAACTCATTAACAAAGGAATAAACACACCAGAGTAAAGCAAATGCATATATGATATAAATTCATGACTATGAGAGATGTTAAGTTAGCTCTCCGTGCATAATGCGTGACATGGAGAAGAGATGACTAAACTCTAAACCACATAGGCAAAATGTACAATGTATATAATTAGTATAAAAGTTTTAATTTTCATATTTGATTAGCACATCACCTATTCAAGCCCCTCTACGTGATTGCAAGTTTTAAGTCATGCATAACTAATAAATAATAAGATATTCAATAGAACTTAATTTCTCTCCCCCTTGCCAAGATATCGGGGAAAAATCGTGCATGAAAAGTATATGTTTTGAAATCACGAATTAAAAGTTCGTGCTTTGGCTTCCTCGATACTTCCGTTATAGCATCGAGGCTAAACTGATCGAATTCACAGGGACAGGAAGCGATAGAAACTTTACTAGTTGATTCACGTATGTGTTAAAGTTTCTTTTATATTTTAAAGAATCAAAAGAGAAGAAAACAAAATGTGAAAAGAGAAGAGTACAGTGAAAACAAAGAAGTGAGAAACATTAAAGAGAAGGTATTTGTGATTTTTGTAGTATTTCTAAAACAAGTAAAAATGTAAGAAAACTTATGGATACTAACTACTAGTGGCTCCGCTAACCATGCTAACCTCTTAGTGATAGTTGCCTCACATGTATCCTTGGCCATCACTAGTCCTTGATTCACGAGCGTTTGAAAGCATGACCCATAAGATAACTCATCATATCCAAACTCAACAAATAAGTATAAGCTACACTTAAACCATCAAAACTAAATAAGAGCAAGCATGGAATAAAGTAATGTTAGCTTGTTAGAGAGTTAGCATGTTAGAGTGTTAGAACCCATCATCATGAGCCATCAATGGCTCTTGTACGAGTAAGGCCAAGTAAAGGATATTAGATTCATGTGGATTATCAAGTAAAAAGTTAGCAAGTTAGGGGTTAGTAGTTAGATGCAATGAGAGAAAATTAGTTAAACATGTAAAGGGAGTTATGAAAACAAATAGAGATAAAGAGAGAGAGAACCTTTCATAGAGTGTCACCCTTCATTACAAGTACTCTTGCTTTCATCCTATATACTACTCTCTTTCCTATTACAAGATCTATAAGAAATAGAAAATACAAAAGAGAAAGAAGAAGAACAACTAACCTAAACTACCCTAAAAACTACATACATGGAGAAGAAAACCCTAAAACTCTCCTCAAAACTCCTCCTTTTTTTAGCTCTGGAAATCCCAGGGTATATATAGGCCAAAGGGGGCCCCAGGGAGTGTGTACGGAGTCGCGCATCAAATCACGGCCTGCGGCTCCAAGTCTTGCCATAGAAACACGGCTTTTACTACGTTTTCGTGACACTTCCGGGGCCGCGCGCACGGTGCCGCCTGCTGCGTGCTCCCCGCTTGTCCCCCTGTCGGCTATACTTCTTGAATTCTAGATTTGGGTACCCGGTTTTGACGAAACCACCCTCCAAGGTCAATGGCTATTTTTGTAGGCTTTTAATCACCAATTAAATGGGATTTTTGGGCTTCTTCTTCATTTCAAGCCATGGACCTAGAAACATACAAGACATGTGTTATTAACAAGATTTAATATTAAATAAATGTAAAAATATGGTATGAAATATACAATTTTAGAGACTAATCACAAGGCAAGCAAGGCAAAAACATATATGCAAAACATGAAACATGAATATATAAACACTAAATCTCTCTCCACCTTTTTGTTGGAACTTATTTATGATGATACATTTGTGAAGACATATCATTGGAGCACTATCTCAAAGCCTATTAAAGAGTTCTACATGCTCAAGACTTTCCAAAGAGAGTGGCTATAGATGTGTTTTGTAATATTTAATAGAATGTTAAAAGCTTTGAATACACACACACATCTTAGTCCTATTAGTCGACTTATAGACTTGACTAGTCGACTAATAACAACTATAGTCGACTAACCCTTTAACTATAGTCGACTTAGTTTGCCTCAAGATACATACAAACTTTCTGTTTCTAACCTGCATGCACTATTAGTCAACTTGATAGTCCTTATAGTCGACTAATACTTGGCCTAGTCGACTAATCATATTATTTTGGTCGACTAGTTTTAGTTTTTAGAAACTTGTCTTTTGTTTTAATCTTGACCTAGTCGACTTGACATCTTTATTAGTCGACTAACCTAGTATAAATTGCCTACCCCTAGTCGACTAACCCCCTACCCCTAGTCGACTAATGGCAGTTTCTGACTGTTGGGCAGTTTCTGTTTTCTGGTGCTTTATCCAACGTTTCTAATTTCAAATTTGTCCCGATAACTACCCTAACTGACTATAGATTTCAGCTATAAATAGGGTTGTTGTCCTAGGCTAAAAACACCAATTCAAAATACAAGTTTTCTGCCCAAAACTCTGTTCAAAAATCTGTTTTCTGAAAACTTGTTGCCACTTTCAGTTCTTCATTTAAATTCTTACTCTATAGTGAAGATTTCTGAGAGTCCACCTATAAGAGCCCTTGTCCACGATCACATACAGATTCAAGGCTTATAGGATCAATTGTAATCACTCAAAGAGGAGCATTGTACAAGAGTATCTTCGGGTTGAAGAGAGCTTGTACAAGGTGTTGTGGTTTTCTTGATTGTAAGAAGAATTGTACACATTTGGCAAAGGGGATTTGTCAAGTGATGTGCAAGGTGTTGATTTTGGGTGTACAAAGTCAAAGGATAAAGGAAAATCTCAAGCGGGTGGCATGGGGACTGGATGTAGGTCACGAGGACCGAACCAGGATAAATCTCTTGTGTTTGCGTTTGCTTTACTTTCTAAGATTTAATTTCCTTTTATGCAAGTTTATTTCTGTAACGCTAATATCTTTATTTGAGTGTTAACATATATTTTAGATCCACCAATTGGCATCATCTCGGGACCAACAATTGGTATCAGAGCCCTGCATACCCAGTCAACAACATACAAGGATGGCAACGGAGTTCCCTTCATCACAATTCAAAGAAGGACATTCTACACAACGTCTACCGCTATTTGATAGATCCAACTACAACTATTGGAAGTGTAGAATGAAGATCTACTTGCAATCGCTCAACTACGAACTATGGAACATAGTAGAATCACCGTATACCAAGCCAACAACCAACTACAGCGCTTGGAGTGATGATCAAAAGAAGAATGAGAAGCTTGATGCCAAAGCGATGAATGCTTTATTCTGTGCCTTAACCAAAGAAGAATTTAACCGTGTGTCAACAGCCACATCTACAAATCAAATATGGCACATACTACAGGTAACACATGAAGGTACAAATAAGGTTAAGGAATCTAAAATTTCTGTTCTTGTTCACAGGTTCGAACTCTTCAAAATGATGGAGAACGAAATAATTTCAGAAATTGTTACAAGGTTCACTGACATAACCAATTCCTTAGCATCCCTTGGAAAGGAATACACTCAAGTCAAAAAAGTTCTCAAGATCCTTCGTGCACTCACATCAGATTGGGAGAAGAAGCCAACTGCAATAGAAGAAGCGAATGATCTCTCAACAATGTCATTAGAAAACCTTATTGGCAATCTAATGGTATATGAAGTGTAACTCGAAGACAGAAAGAAGGATGAACAACAATCTCTCTCAAAGAAGAAAGAACTTGCCTTCCATGCATCCTCAGATACGGACAATTCAGATAACGATGAAGATGAGATGGCAATGCTTTCAAGAAAATTTAGAAAGTTCTTGAAGCAAGGTAAGTTTAAATGTTTTAATTATAATAAAACAGGTCATATGAGGAAGGATTGCCCATTGTTCAAAAATAAAGGTAAATTCAAGAGTAAAAAGTTCAGAAAGAAGAAAGACTACCAAGCTTCATGGGAAAATAGTGATTCCTCTTCCTCTGACGAAGAAGAAGCCATTGAACATGCCAACATCTGTTACATGGCGCTAGAAGAAGATGAGGTACAATATACTGAACTTTTAGATGCATTCCATGAATTATACAATGATCTTAAGAATGAAAAGATAAAGAATAAAATTTTGTCAAAAGAAAATGAAAAACTTATCAAAGAAAATTGTTGTTATGCTTCTCAAATTTCTTCTATAAATTTCCAAAAAGATGATTTTGAAAAAGTGATATCATCATTAAAAAAAGATAATGAGAATTTATTACAAAATAATGTTTTATTGAAAAGAGAAACTATGTCTTTAAATGAAAGAATTTCTGTTTTAGATAAAGATATGTCAATTTTCAAAATGAAGTATGAAGATATTTTAAAAAATGTGACTAAATTTAATCAAGGAAAAAAAAGTTAAATGATTTGTTATCATACCAAAAGATGTCACATAATCATTATGGTCTTGAATTTTTTGAAAAATCTACATATGTTAGTAATCCATATTATTCTTTTGTGAAAAGAACTACTGATATTATTTCAAAAAGAATTAAGAACAAGTTCATATGGATTCCTAAAAACTTAAGCATTGTTGATAAAAATACTTATATTGCATCATACATTCATGATATATGTAATTCATGCAATTATGTGTATACTAACAGATGGAAATCAAATTCAAATTGGGTTTGGTCTCCTAAATGTTAATGCTTTGATCTTATAATGATTGGTACCATTCTAATGTTTATCTTTCAGGTATCATATAAAAAGTTTGATAAAGAAAAATATTTCAAATATTTATCATATATATATTTGTTATGATATATTTGTTGCAGGGGGAGAACACATGTTTTTCTATATCTATTATAACCTCTTTTCTACAAGGGGAGAACATATAACATATTCTCTGTAGGGGGAGTATTCGTGCACATAAAGTGTCATCATCAAAAAGGGGGAGAATGTTGAAACTTGCTTTTGATGATACATTTGTGAAGACATATCATTAGAGCTCTATCTCAAAGCCTATTCAAGAGTTCTACATGCTCAAGACTTCTCAAAGAGAGTGGCTATGGATGTGTTTTGTAATATTTAATAGAATGTTAAAAGTCTTGAATACACACACATCTTAGTCCTATTAGTCGACTTATAGACTTGACTAGTCAACTAATAACAACTATAGTCGACTAACCCTTTAACTATAGTCGACTTAGTTTGCCTCAAGATGCATACCAACTTTCTGTTTCTAACCTGCATGCACTATTAGTCGACTTGACAGTCCTTATAGTCGACTAATACTTGGCCTAGTCGACTAATCATATTATTCTGGTCGACTAGTTTCAGTTTCTAGAAACTTGTCTTTTGTTTTAATCTTGACCTAGTTAACTTGACGTCTTTATTAGTCGACTAACCTAGTATAAATTGCCTACCCTAGTCGACTAACCCCCTCCCCTAGTCGACTAATGGCAGTTTCTGACTGTTGGACAGTTTCTATTTTCTGATATTTTATCTAACGTTTCTAATTTCAAATTTGTCCTGATAACTACCCTAACTGACCATAAATTTCAGCTATAAATAGGGTTGTTGTCCTAGGCTAAAAACACCAATTCAAAATACAAGTTTTCTGCCCAAAAACTCTGTTCAAAAATCTGTTTTCTGAAAACTTGTTCCCACTTTCAGTTCTCCATTCAAATTCCTACTCTATAGTGAAGATTTCTGAGAGTCCACCTATAAGAGCCCTTGTCCACGATCACATACAGATTCAAGGCTTATAGGATCAATTATAATCACTCAAAGAGGAGCATTGTACAAGAGCGTCTTCGGGTTGAAGAGAGTTTGTACAAGGTGTTGTGGTCTTCTTGGTTGTAAGAAGAGTTGTACACATTTGGCAAAGGGGATGTGTCAAGTAGTGTGCAAGGTGTTAATTTTGGGTGTACAAAGTCAAAGGATAAAGGAAAATCTCAAGCGGGTGGCTTGGAGACTGGATGTACGTCACGAGGACCGAATCAGGATAAATCTCTTGTGTTCGCGTTTGTTTTACTTTCTGAGATTTAATTTCCTTTTATGCAAGTTTTTTTCTGTAACGCTAATATCTTTGTTTGAGTGTTAACCTATATTTTAGATTTTACAATTGGCATCATCTCGGGACCAACACTTTTGTCAACTCATCAACAAAGAGGTAAACACACCAAAGTAAAGTAAATGTTTATGTGATATATATTCATGACGAGAAGAGACATTAAGTTAGCTCACCCTGCATACATGCGTTACATGGAGAAGGGATGACTAAATCTTAAGACACATAGGCAAAATATATAATGTATAGATAAAGATGTTAAGCTCCCCCTGTACACGTGTACTATATAGAGAAGAGAGGTCAAACTCTTCTTTACACAATACACTCATCACAAATTTACATATAGAGGAGACATTAAGTGAACTCTCCATGCATATAAAGCCAATACATATAAAAAAATAAAATTTTAAAATAATTGAAAATTTGATTTTCTAAATACCAATTGAAAGGAGAATAATTGAAGAATACTAATTGTAAACTTGAAATCAATTTTTAGTTTGAAACAAATTTTGAAACCAATATATAACTGTGTGTGTGTGTGTGTGTGTATCAATTTGTAAAATAATTTTAATGCCAAAATTGAAGGTTTAAACATGATACCAATTGAATAGATAATGAAAGTCCATGATATCAATTTGAAACTCTAAACAATTTGAAATATAGATACCAATTGTAATAATTGATACTAATAGAAAATATGAACAATTTTTAAAAGAAAATATTTTTCTCAAAAAGTAATGGTAGGTATTCCAACACTTTTTGAAACAACTATAAAACCAATGTATAAGCTTGTTAAAAACAAAATCAATGTATTTGAAGTAAAATCAAGCTTAGTATGAAACTAATTATACTATATAAACATGTATGGACAATGTTAAACATGCTCAATCAATCATATATATGTATAATGCCAATTGAAATACCAATTGAAATATAATGTATACAAATATAAATAAACATGAATAAGTATACAAAAGTCAAATATCATGAGAATTATGTGTATAACTCATTAAATCACCAACCTACAAGCACGTGTCAAAGGAGTATTCATTTAAGAGCATACAAGGCATGATCACCCAACCATCAACCCTTTAAGGGTGAGATTTTCAAAAATAAGTATTTGAAAATAGTTTGAAAACACAAAATATGAAAAATGAATAAAATTGCATTTTAAAGAGAGTACTAGTATAAATATATCATCAAAACTAAGATACACACACATAACTGTAAGATCACCTAGAGGGGGGGTGAATAGGTGATGGCTAATCTAATGGTCACTTGTGAACAAATAATGCGGAATTAAAACTAAGTTGACCAAATTAAACTTCTTTTAATTGAACACTTATGTATAACACAAGAGTGTTGCCGAATTCCCCTTGCGAGGCTCTGGACAAACTCCTCTAGATTCCCCTTGAATGGGTTGAGGTGCCGCGTTGGCTCTCTTGGTTGAATACTAGTGTTAATAACAATCCCAAGCAAGTATAGCAATAATGAGCACAAAGGTATATCATGCATATAAGAGATAAAGACTATAAAGTAATGCAAGATATAAGTGAGACAAAAAGAGTAAGAGAGCAAGAGTGAGCAATCGCAAACACAAAGGGTTTGTTTCGAGGTTCGAGCACACTTGCTCTACATCCCCGCCTTCGACACACGAAGGATTTCCACTATGCACGATCCAACCGGATCTCTCCTTGGTGCCGCAACACCTACAAGCCCTCGGACTCCCAAAGTCCCTTACACACCACAAGCCCACCGGCTCGTCGAGGCCGCACCTCGTACAACAAGTCCGCACCCGAACTCAAAACACCGCGAGCACACTTGCCCGCTTCCTCAAATACAAAGAAAGATCTTGGTGATCTAAACACTTGATCACCTAACAAAACTCTCACTACAACACTCTCCTATAGGATAGATATAACTATGGATGCTCAAGTGTAGTGTGAGAAATCAAGGAAAGAACTTTGATGGAAAACTCAAGAAATCACAATAAACACTCTCTTGATAAAATCCCTTTTGATAGGAAATATTGGCACTCTATTTTGTGGAGAAAACTCTGCTAAAAGAATGGAAATAACTGGACAAAAGCTCTCCTAAAATCTTAGCTTCAAACAATGACAAAAACCCTTTTTATAGAGGCCAGAAAAATCTGACCGTTGGGCTCTGTCAGAGCTTCCGGTCGACCGGTCCGGTCGACCGCCAACAGTCAAAATCCGACCGTTGGAGCCTCCGGTCGACCGACCCGGTCGACCGAGCAACTGGAGAAGAGAGTAAACTCTCTGTCGGTCGACCGGCCCGGTCGACCGAGATTTCCTGAGAGCAAAGCTCTCTGAAGCGGTCGACCGGCACGGTCGACCGTTCTCCAGTGCACACAGGCGTGCACGTCTGTGCACGTCCGGTCGACCGACCCGGTCGACCGGCCACTGTCAGTTCTGAAAAATCAGAACTGCCAGAACCTGAAAATTTTGGGATTAAAGATTGGTCTTTTTGGCTAAATAAAAAATCCCATAAATACTTAGAAATTCTACAAAAATAGTTTTATGATATAGAAACATGCTTGCACAAAATCAAGGCATGTTATTAAAGATTTGACTATTTTTTGTAACTTGGAAATATTGGCTCATAATAAAAACTGTTTTTCTAAAACAACATGTTTTTCCAAATTTTCATCAAATACAAAAACAAGATATACTTTAAAGCATAGTGTGTATGGATATGATCCACTACACAATCAAGATGAAATATCTAGTTTTTGACATAAAGCACTAAACTTGGTTTTGGATATAAGATATGTAAACTTGAAATACCAAGAACCAAATAGAATCTTGTCACAATGAAAATCTTTTCTTAACAAGAAAATCTTTTATGAAATGAAATTTTTATCATGAAAACAATTCTATCAAGAGTGTGTGTGTGATATGACTTGAGCAATCCACCAACTATTCTATCCTTTACATTTTATCTAAAAACAAAAATAAAATCTTATACCTAGACACAAGTCTTGATCTTGAAGTCTTCCTTGAAGTCTTCTCATCTTCTTGACTTGGTCCAAATACAATCCACCGAGCTCATCTCTAGATGTGTTCTTGATGCATAGGCTCGTGAATCAACCGGTGCTAGCTTCCAACTTGTCTTTAAATCCTTTGTTGAAGCTCCACACCTACTAAGATCTTGATAATGAATCTGTCACTAATTAAACACAAGATCATTAGTAATCATAACTTCATGAGTTGATCATCATCAAAACTAAGGTGATAGGCCTTTGGGCCAACAATCTCCCCCTTTTTGATGATGACAAAACTCATGAAGTTATATATGCATGGATTAAAGTAAAGCTTCAAAGAAGCTCCCCCTTAACTCATGCATAATAAATAAGCAATAGATATTCAATGAAGCACATAAATATGTATGCAAATGAATGCATGTAAAACAAAACAAATCTTTTATTTCTTATGATGCATGAGTAAAAGCACAAGTCAAAATCTCAAAATCATCTCAAAATCTTTCTCTCCCTTAAGAAAGGAACAAATACTTCTCTCCCTTAAGGAAATCATGCATATAACTCAAAGACTTCTCCCCCTTTTTGTCAATCATCAACAAAGGGTTCAAAGTTCAAATTATCAAACAAATTTTCTCCCCCTTTTTGTCAAAAAATAAGGAAATCAAGGAGGGTAAAATCAAATCAATCAATAAGATTTATATGCGATATACATTCATGAAGAGGAAGACGCTAAGTTAACTTCCCTACATATATGCATTACATGAAGAAGGGATGATAAGCCCTAACTCACATAACACATATTATGTAATGCATAAGAGGAGATGTGAAGCTCCCCCTACACACGTGTACCATATAAAGAAGAGATGTTAAGCTCCTCAATATACAATACACTCAATATGAATCTATATGTAAGAGAGATGTTAAGCTCTCCTTGCATATAGGCAATACGAAGCACAAGTTCATATCAAATATTTTTTTTTTAACACCAAAATCTTGATAAGCAAACATATAGTATATAATATACATGTGTAAATCAAGCACAAAAGATCACATATATGTATGAAAAGATAATATCAATTGAAGTAGATGCATACATACATGAAAGAACAAAATAAGAGTATATACAATAAGAGGTCATATTGATACCAATTGAAACTATCCAATGATACCAATTGAAAATTAAGCTTAAGTGTATATATCATAAAATCTACCACATGAAGAATTCGAACTAGTTGAATGAAGGTGTTTAACAACTAGTACGGAATCCTTCAATCAAGGAATAAGTCAAAAGTTTTTCATGAAATATCAATGAAACACAAGACACTAAAAAGCACTCTATCCATAAAGTCCATATCAAAAAGAAGTGAGTGTGATAGTGTTATGTGGAACATGGTATCATGAAAAGTAGCAATAAAACTCAATATTCCTTAAAATTTTGAAATCATGAAATCCATCACAAAAATTTTATTGAAAAATTACAAAAATTTTTATTAAAAACAAAAATTTATATTTCAAGATATAAGTATGTTTTGACAAGACATTAAGTATACATACATATCCTTAAAATACATTTGAGTCTATATATAGATTTGCATGAAAGGCAAATGACTCAAGAGGTATCCATGTATAACTTAATATTTTGGCAAGACAAACATATACATGAAATGAAAGCACATGATCATAGCATGAATCCAAAATGGGAATACAAGTTTAAAATGTAATAATCATCAAAACTTAGGCTATACTAACACACCTAATGGGCACAAATAAGCATTCAAACCCAATCATATATAGATTTATTTGTGATCCATAATGTGTATAAGGATAAATCCAAGTGTTGACAAATGCTAACATTTAAGCTAATATTCAAATCAAGAAGCATCAAATAAATTTTGAGAATATAAAAGAATTTATCCATATGATTAAAAATAGGATCATGTGAATCAATTTGAAGAATAGATAACTAGTTTAAATGGATTTTTGACAAACTAGTTAAAGATCCTTCAAAAATACAAAGTCAAATGTTTTCCATGAATAATACTAAATACACAAAAGTTCAAGCACTCATAGTCCATAAAGCTCAAAAATTATCTTTTATCATAAAAGATGAGTGTTCAAAGGTTATGTAAATGGTGTTTTCATGAAAATAGAAAGTGAAGCATGAATCTCATGAAAATCTTATTTTTCATCTTAAAACAAATCATATATTTTTCATAAAGTATTTTGTATTTAGCAATGCTTTATGAAAATAGTCATTCAAGCTCAAAAAGATCATAAATCACATTTTGTTGTACAAATGAAATTTTTTTTATTATTATTTATTTAATATACTAATCTTCATGGTATATGTATGATTTATCCAATTCTAACAATATGCATACATATCCCAAATATGAAAAGAGTCCAATATATATTGCATGAAGGCAAATGACTCAAGGGTATACATGTATATTTATTAGATTTGAATTAAACACACATATACATGAAGTAAGATTAAGGATAGGCATAACAAGTATAAATGACCGAATCATCAAAACTAGCCTATATACATGCATATAGTGGATACAAATGAGCATGAAGTTCAAATATATATGAGTCAATTGTAGTTCACTATTCATATATGTATAAATGCAAGTTTTGACACATTCTACATTTAAGCATGTAAATGCCACATGAAGTACCAAAAAAAATATGAACATGCTACATGAAATTAAAAGCATGTGCAAAAATGAAATAGGAGTTTAGAAATCGTTACCAACTCCAAAGCTCCAGCATGGTGGTTGACCCACCAAAATTCCTTGATAGCGGTGCTCCAAGTATGTGTCATTTTAGTTCAAATGCACCCACCATCAAGGCACCAAATCTCTCACGTTTTGAGAGATTCCTCACCTACATCAAATACACAAGGTGGGAATTTTGGTACCCATATTTTCTTGGGTCCTATGGGGTTAGTCTTGTAAGGAACCCAAGCATTTTTATTTTTATCAAAAATAAGAACATTTAACCTTTCATAACAAAATTTTCTTAGATGGCCTTTGCGGCCACAATGTGTACATGTGTACACCTTAGCATACTTATGAGTGGGAGTGTGAGCATGATGTGCATCATAAGCATGGTCATGATGATGATGTGCATGAGTATGAGGAACTTGTTTCTTTTGAAACAAGGATTCCAATCTAGTATGATTGAATGCACATGAGCTCAAATTAGAGCTCAAATTATCAATTTTATTTTTCAAATTTTTAATCTCATTTTGATCAATGTGTGTATGAGAAGCATGATGAGATATATGAACAATTTTCTTTTTCTTTTTACAAACATTTTCCTTTTCTTTTTCACAAAATTTTCTTTTTAAAGATTTATTTTCTTGAAAAACAACTTCCTTTTGTTTTTCCACCAAATCAATCTTATTTTTCAAAATAGTGTTTCCTTCACATAAATCATTCAATTTTGTAAGCAAGGAAACATTCTCATTTTTAAATCTTTGTTTTCTTTTTCTAAGCATGCCATTTTATTTTCTAATGAATCTTTTTCATTAATCATGGCATCAAAATTCTTTTTCAAATTATTGTTGTCCTTTTCTAAACATGCAATGTTAGATTTAAAAGAATCTTGTTCTATATGCATGCAAGCAATTTTCTTTTTCAAATTTTTATTTTCCTTTTTAATCATGTCATATTTCTCAAGAATTGTTTGGCAAAATGAAGTGAGCTCATCATATGACATGTCCTCATCATCGGATTCGGAGTTTACCTCAAGGGGGTTATCCCCTTGGACCATATAGCATACGTTGGAGATGTCTCTTCCAACGTCCGAATCGCTCCCCGCATAGTATAGGTCCTTTTCGCCAAGGGAGGTGATGATGTTCCATACTACAAAAGCCGATTCAACATTAGAAACCCTAGATAAATAATCATCATTTAGGGTTGACTTAATAGCATGAAGGGCTTTTGCATTAGCCTCAATGTTCTTACCATTTAAGCAATATTCTTTATTAGTTGTGGCAAGATATACACTAAGGCCAAGTCCTTTGAGGAACAAAGACATCTTAACCTTCCAAATTTGGATGTTAAGAATGTCAAAGGTGGGTGGTGACATGAAGTCCATTGTGTGTGTACAAATCTTGTGATTAGCCTAAAAGAGGATCTTTAACTCTTAGGTTGTTAGACCCAATATCAAGAGCACTTGGCTCTGATACCAATTGTAAGATCACCTAGAGGGGGGTGAATAGGTGATGGCTAATCTAATGGTCACTTGTGAACAAATAATGCGGAATTAAAACTAAGTTGACCAAATTAAACTTTTTTAATTGAACACTTATGTATAACACAAGAGTGTTACCGAATTCCCCTTGCGAGGCTCTGGACAAACTCCTCTAGATTCCCCTTGAATGGGTTGAGGTGCCGCGTTGGCTCTCTTGGTTGAATACTAGTGTTAATAACAATCCCAAGCAAGTATAACAATAATGAGCACAAAGGTATATCGTGCATATAAGAGATAAAGACTATAAAGTAATGCAAGATATAAGTGAGACAAAAAGAGTAAGAGAGCAAGAGTGAGCAATCGCAAACACAAAGGGTTTGTTTCGAGGTTCGAGCACACTTGCTCTACATCCCCGCCTTCGACACACGAAGGATTTCCACTATGCACGATCCAACCGGATCTCTCCTTGGTGCCGCAACACCTACAAGCCCTCGGACTCCCAAAGTCCCTTACACACCACAAGCCCACCGGCTCGTCGAGGCCGCACCTCGTACAACAAGTCCGCACCCGAACTCAAAACACCGCGAGCACACTTGCCCGCTTCCTCAAATACAAAGAAAGATCTTGGTGATCTAAACACTTGATCACCTAACAAAACTCTCACTACAACACTCTCCTATAGGATAGATATAACTATGGATGCTCAAGTGTAGTGTGAGAAATCAAGGAAAGAACTTTGATGGAAAACTCAAGAAATCACAATAAACACTCTCTTGATAAAATCCCTTTTGATAGGAAATATTGGCACTCTATTTTGTGGAGAAAACTCTGCTAAAAGAATGGAAATAACTGGACAAAAGCTCTCCTAAAATCTTAGCTTCAAACAATGACAAAAATCCTTTTTATAGAGGCCAGAAAAATCTGACCGTTGGGCTCTGTCAGAGCTTCCGGTCGACCGGTCCGGTCGACCGCCAACAGTCAAAATCCGACCGTTGGAGCCTCCGGTCGACCGACCCGGTCGACCGAGCAACTGGAGAAGAGAGTAAACTCTCTGTCGGTCGACCGGCCCGGTCGACCGAGATTTCCTGAGAGCAAAGCTCTCTGAAGCGGTCGACCGGCACGGTCGACCGTTCTCCAGTGCACACAGGCGTGCACGTCTGTGCACGTCCGGTCGACCGACCCGGTCGACCGGCCACTGTTAGTTCTGAAAAATCAGAACTGCCAAAACCTGAAAATTTTGGGATTAAAGATTGGTCTTTTTGGCTAAATAAAAAATCCCATAAATACTTAGAAATTCTACAAAAAATAGTTTTATGATATAGAAACATGCTTGCACAAAATCAAGGCATGTTATTAAAGATTTGACTATTTTTTGTAACTTGGAAATATTGGCTCATAATAAAAACTGTTTTTCTAAAACAACATGTTTTTCCAAATTTTCATCAAATACAAAAACAAGATATACTTTAAAGCATAGTGTGTATGGATATGATCCACTACACAATCAAGATGAAATATCTAGTTTTTGACATAAAGCACTAAACTTGGTTTTGGATATAAGATATGTAAACTTGAAATACCAAGAACCAAATAGAATCTTGTCACAATGAAAATCTTTTCTTAACAAGAAAATCTTTTATGAAATGAAATTTTTATCATGAAAACAATTCTATCAAGAGTGTGTGTGTGATATGACTTGAGCAATCCACCAACTATTCTATCCTTTACATTTTATCTAAAAACAAAAATAAAATCTTATACCTAGACACAAATCTTGATCTTGAAGTCTTCCTTGAAGTCTTCTCATCTTCTTGACTTGGTCCAAATACAATCCACCGAGCTCATCTCTAGATGTGTTCTTGATGCATAGGCTCGTGAATCAACCGGTGCTAGCTTCCAACTTGTCTTTAAATCCTTTGTTGAAGCTCCACACCTACTAAGATCTTGATAATGAATCTGTCACTAATTAAATACAAGATCATTAGTAATCATAACTTCATGAGTTGATCATCATCAAAACTAAGGTGATAGGCCTTTGGGCCAACAATAACTAACAAGAGTTTAGTACACAAAGGATATGAATCTAATTTGATGCAAAATCAAGAGTGTATCTCAAAAGCTATACAAGTATATAACAAGTTCTAAGAAGATTTGTATTTAAACACATAATCAAAATATGCAAACTATGATATGCTAAGAATCATCCAATTAAAGCATATGTAAATATAAGATGGAAGATAGAGATAGTTATCAAACCGATAGAACTAATTTTTATTTCTCCAAAACAAGGTGGTTCTCCCACCTAAGACTCCTTGATAGTGATGCATTTATTGATTTGTCCATCAAGCTCTGATTGCATTCACCATCAAGGTACCAAAACTCTCTTACGTTTTGAGAGAGCTCACACCTACATCTAGAACAATTGGCGTAGACTTTGGTACCCAAACTTTCTTGGGTCCTTGAATGTTAGTAATTCAAACCCAAACATTTGTATTTAAAATTTTTAATCTCTCAAAACAAAACTTGGATAGATGAGCTTTATGGCCATAATGTGAACAGTGATACACGTTGGCATACTTGTGAGTATGATATGTATGTGCATGAATATGTGAAGGTTGTTTCTTTTGAAATAAGGATTCCAATCCCTTATGGTCAAAAGTACATTGGCGCAAGATTGAGCCTAAACAATCAATTTTGTTCTTTAAAATACGAATCTAATTTTTATCAATATTTGAAGAAACAATATTTAAATGAGAAGCATAATCCTTTTTCTTTGAAATGAGCTCAACCTTGTTTTTCAAAGAATCATTTTCTTTCAGAATCATTTCTTTTTCTTTTAAAACAGCGTCAAGTTTTGAAGACAAAACACCATTTACTTTCTTTAATATCAAATTCTTCTTTTTCATCAAATTATATTTTTTAAATAATTTCTCACAACACGAAGCATGATTATCATATGATAATTTATAATTTTCATTAATTTCGGATTTCAAATTTACCTCAAGGGGGTCATCTCTTTGGACCATGAAACACATATGCGCGAAATCAACTTCAAATTCACCATCTGAATCCCAAGAGGTGGCTTTCATTGCCTTGTTTTTGCCCTTCATTCTTGGGTCACTTCTCCTTCCATTCTTAAGATACAAATTGATGTTCTTCAGCAGGAAAATGAGTTCTTCTTCATCTTTCGAGGTATTTAGAGTTACAACACATTTATTCTTGTAATTTCTTGGGGAGGCCTTGAGTGCAACACCATTCTCCTTTTGTGGTCCACGATCTTTCCTTACCTTCATCTTCATTTCACGGTATTGATCCCGAGATATTGATAAATGCGGAACTATCTCTGTTGGCAACAATGATCTAAAATACACAAGTCAACATAACACTAAAACAAGAAGGATTAATCGTTAATCAAAGAAGTAACTTGCAAAAAGGAAATCAAATCTCAGAAAATGCACAAACGCAAACAAGAGAGATTTATCCTGGTTCGGTCCTTGTGACCTACATCCAGTCCCCAAGCCACCCGCTTGAGATTTTCCTTTAACTTGACTTTGCAACCCAAAATCAATACACCATGCACACCACTTGACAAATCCCCTTCGCCAAATGTGTACACCTTCTCTTCCACCAAGAGAACACCTTCTCTTCCACCAAGAGAATACCTTCACCTTGTACAACTGCCTCTACAACCAAGAAGCCTCCTGTGTACAATGATTTGCTTTGAGAATTACAATACTTTTCCTATAGCCTTGGTACTGAATGTGTATGTGGACAAGGTTCAGTATAGGAAACAAGAACTTCAGAGAATCTTCATAATGGAAATGTCTTTTGGTGAAGAACTGAAGTGGAAAAAATAGTTTTCAGGTTTTCAGATTTTTTGGCTTTGGAAAACTGATAAAAACTCTTGGTAATTGGCCTCTGGACTAACTACCCCTTATATAGCTGAAGATTAGGGTAAGTTAGGGTAGTTACAGGTGCATTTCGAATGTTTGAAACGTTGGAAAACGTTGCACAAAAGACCAACAGTCAGAAACTCTCCAACAGTCAGAACTGCCTATTAGTCGACTTGCTTTTTGAGTTAGTCGACTAACCGTCGACTAACCTAGGCAAAATTCCTTCTATTAGTCGACTATGTTTGGCTATTAGTCGACTAGTCAAGAGACGTTGGCCTGACAGTTTTCTGGATAACTACTTCAAGTCGACTGCAACTACCTTCAAGTCGACTTGGACCAAGGATTAGTCGACTAGGGGACTCTTATTAGTCGACTACAAGATGCATTAGTCGACTTGGTTTTACTGTCGGTCGACTAATAAAGAAACAGAGAGTTGGGTCAGATTCAGGACACAGGATTAGTCGACTTGGGTTCTGGATTAGTCGACTACATCAAGGATTAGTCGACTTATAATAGACATCAACTCGACTAATGGACCAATGAAGTGTGTGTTTGTGCCAAGGCTTTTACATGCTATTTCAACTTTACAAACCACACTCTATCAACTCTCCTTGACACATCTTGATCATGTAGGATTCTTGATTCGTCATGTGTTAGAGCTCCAAATGAATTTGATCTTCACAAACGTCTTCATCGAAATATGTTCCAACACACGGGTCTTCAAGTTTCCTATGAAAGCGGTGAAGTCCATTTATTTCTTATCATTGAGCTCTTTCAAGGTTGTAGCTTTGACTTATAAATCTTGAAGAAGTGCTCTAATGATTTTTTGCACCTTTTGATTATTGTTGATAAGCTTACCTAGAGAAATGAGTGCATTAATAATTGTAGTGCAATCGGTAAGCATATCATCTATGCATTCATCATCAAACATATGGAAGCTATCATATTGAGAATTAAGCAAATCAATCTTAACTTTCTTGACTTGTTTTGTGCCTTCCTGTGTAGTGATCAAAACTTGCCAAATATCATATGCACATGTACAATTTATAACTCTAGAAACATCATCATCATTCAAAGCTTATAATAGCACATAATGAGCTTTAGAATTGGCATTATATTCCTTAACAGTAATTTCAGACCATGAGTTCTCATCACTTTCGGGATAAACAAAGGGTTTAGCTATAACTTTAGCTACCTTACTACCCAAGAAATTCAAGAAAATGGTCATCATAACCTTCCATATAGGAAAATTAAGTCCATCAAACTTGGCTGGATAATAAATGCTAGGTTTACAACTATATGCCATGAATGTGCAAAACAAATTTGATAATAAGCAAATAAAGATCTCTCTATGGTGATTAATCAGATATCAAGAGCACCAAGCTCTGATACTGATTGAAAGTTCACCTAGAGGGAGGTGAATAGGTGAAGTGCTAATCAAATGTGGAATTATAATAACTATGGCTAACAAAACTAACACACAAATGAATTTCAAAGAGTGAAGCCGAATTTTCAACGGAGGACTCTAGAACTTTTCCTCAAGATTTCTCTTATAAGAGTTGAGGTGCTTCAATAGATCTCTAGGATCAAAGTAAGTATAGGCATAATATAAAGCATATATCAATAAGCAAAAATAGCTATGTAAGATATAAACAAGTAGAGTTTGAAATTACACCTAGAGGGGGGGTGAATAGGTATAAGGATAATCAAATCAAAATTCAATGCAAAATAAAAATGAGATGATGTAAACGATCACTCAAAGTAAGATTAGAAGTCATATACCCCGTGAAGGATTTTGAACTTCTTCCTCATGATTCCTCTAGATAAGAGTTTGAGGTGCTGAATGCAATCTTGTTGTAAGAGTATAGATCGATAATAAATGAATGAAAATAAAGTAGATAAGAGAACAAGAAATCAATTGCAAACAAAGAGATTTGTTTCAAGGTTCGAGCCACCGCTCTACGTCCCTGTCTTCACCACCGTGAAGGATTTCCAATCCACTAGAACTTTCCACCAAAAGAATTACAACCACTATGGAGTACACAATTTTCCAACACACTCCTCTAATCCAGAAGTAGCGTAGCAACAATTACAATAAGCACTGGATGATCAAAAGACCACAAACTCTCTCTTGAAAAATTTTCTTTACAAAAACCCTAGAGAGTAACATATAAGATTGAAGCTTAAGGTTTTGCAAGTGAAATTTAAAAATAGAAGAGAGATTTTCATAACCAAAACTTGAAGAGAATTTCAGATAATAAAAGCACAAAAAACTGAAACAAAAACTTTTTCTCAAGTAAGCACAAAACTTTGAATCTTTCAAATTGTTGTCGTGAAAACCTCTATCCTAATAACCCCTTTATATAGGATTTAGGAAGAGTAAACATAAAAAACTTTTACCAGAATAAAAGAGAAAGAAATTGACCCCTAATACAGCTAATCACGTTTTTTTAAACTTAAACACGTTTTAAAAGCATGTTAAAAATCAGCCTCCAGAAAATTAGCCATTACTGCCAATCTGGCAGATTGGTCAACTTTAAGCACATTTTTAGGCTTCAAACGTCCGAATTCAGAAATAAATATATGGGAATAATTTGTATATATCTAAGTCTATATTTTAATGAAACTTGAATCAACTTAATATCATTTTGGAGTATAAAGTTATCAATAAAATACTGACAAGTGTCAAATCAGAAACTGTAAACTATTTTCAGAACAAGACAGAGTTCAACCAAATATTTGACATCTTTAACATTTGAATCCGAAAATGATTATTGAATAAGAAATGTAGATCTAAAAGTTAGATTTGAAATGTAAGTTAAATCATGTTATTTGAATATAAGAATAAAAGTTATGATAAGAAATGTAAAAGGGTGTCAAGCAGATCAGCAGAACTAAAACTGATTCAAATCCAAAACACGATATATGTACTTGAAATCCAAACCGGTTAAACCGAAAACCAAACGTATTGAATTTTTGTGTGTGTATTTGAGCTTCAAATGTATATACTATTCTTTAACAAAATAAACTATATGAGTCTACAAGCAGGAGTCTCTGATAGTTGATGTTGAGCAACGTTTGAGATAGACCCTAATATCCCATGCTTGAGAACTTTTGAGCCATCAATACCTGTATCAACCTGAACTTCATTCTTGAACTTCTATTAGTACCAAATAGTTTTTATATGATTTGTTATCATTAAAACACATAACCAGGGGATTGTAACTTTTGGGCCAACAATCTCCCCCTTTTTGATGATGACAAAACATATAAGCTGTAAAACAAGATATAGGAAGGGGTAAAAACTCCTTTTCAAATGATGCTCTATTATCAAGTATAAAACATGAAATATGAACATATAAAAAACATATATGAGGTAAATATGTACAACACATGAAACCAAAACATGAAACCACAAATACTTCTCCCCCTTTTTGTCATATATCAAAAAGGGTTAGAAAACAACCAATAAACAATATATGCATAAAGAAGATATAAACATGCATATATGCATACATAAACTCAAATATCCCTTTCCCTTTTTGTCAATTCATCAACAAAGGGGCTAAGAAAAAACAATCAATTGTCATATCATCAAATCTTAAAGACCAAAACTTAAGTTTTTTTTATACCAATTTAAAATTTTTGATTAACATATTGATACCAATTGAAAAATATTGATACCAATTAAAAAAATTTGATAAAAATATTAATACCAATTAAAAAAATATTGATACCAATTGAAGGTAAAAACCAAATTTTTGGATAAACACTAAAATCATTTTACAATAAGGATACCAAATAGAGATAACACCAATTTAAGATCATCGACACTAATATTGAAAATATTAGCATATATCAAACCAAAGTATTTTACATCATAAATGGTGGGAGTAGGATACCAATTTGAAAATAAAACTGATACAAATTAAAAATACAACCAATACCTATTTTACATAAAACTGATTTAAAAGCAAAAATTTTCATCCCCCTTTATGAAATACTAAAGAAACAATGCATAAGCTTATAATAGATAATAATTAAAAATAATTGACAAGATGAACTAAATCAAGCTTATCAATTATAATTTGTGCTTTTTCAAAAAAATTGTAAAAACATGTGAAACAAGCACAATCAAATCATATATATGTATGTATGGATATACTAATTGAAATATGAGGCATACATATATAGATAATACATATGAGTATACAAACATATGAAATATCAATTTTGATACCAATAGAAATATAATGAGGATCAAGTGTATAAATCATACCTACCCCCCTTATCATGCACAAGTTTAAAAGATATTCAAGAAGGGTATACAAGGCATGTTCGCCCATCAACCGCCCTTAGAAGATAAGGGTTTTAAAAATAGTTGAAAATATTTTAGCATAGATGAAAATCACTACAATTTGAAGAATACAAAACTAGTTTTAAAGATAGTTTTAAAAACTAGTATGAAATCCTTCAAGATATGAAACCAAATCATATATCTCATGAAAATATGAAAGTCACACAATAATTAACACTCAAAGACTATAAAGTATATATATGCTCATGAAACAAAAATCATGAGTAAACACAAACATAGAGTGTGAAAGAGTCATGTGAAAAACATAATCATGAAAATAGGCATTGAGCTCATATGAAATTCCTTTATAAACATGAAACACATAAAAGTTTTAATTTTCATCAAACCAAATCAAACTTCAAGACATGTATGTTTTGTATAAACTAGAATATACATACATATCCTAACATAAACGAGTTCACAAAAGTATATTGCATGAAGGAAAGTGGTTCAAGGATGTACATGTATATCTATTAGTTTAGGCAAAAGTAACATATACATGAAAATAATACATTATCATAAAACATGTACAAAACTATAAACATAAATCTAAACATGATCAATCATAATGAACATTGAAACCAAAACATGCTAAAAATCTATCAATAAGAGCATATGAATAAAATAGGAGTTAAAGATTGTTACCAAAACCAATAGGGTTATCTCTTAGTCTCCAAACCATGGTGGTCCTCCCACCAAATATCCTTGAAGGAGATGCATCCAATGTAGTGTCCATTAAGCTTAAGCGCATCCACCATCGAGGCACCATTACTCTCACGTTAAGCGAGAGCTCACACCTACATCAAATACAATAGGGGTAGATTTTGGTACCCATATTTATTGGGTCCATGGGGGTTAACACTTTTCCTAACCCAAACATTATTATTTACAAAATTTACAGAATTTAGTCTATCATAGCAAAATCTTGCAAGATGGCCTTTGCGGCCACAATGTATACATTTATAAAATCTCCCATACTTTAAAGCATGATGTGCATGATGAAAATGTGGTTTATGAGCATGGTGAACATGTGGTGTATGAACATGCTTGGTGTGTGTGTGAGCATGTGTAGTATGAATGTGTTTCTTTGAAGCATTTTTCTTTAAAAATATGTCTTCTAATTTAGCTTTGTTAAACTCACATTTCTTTAAAACATTTCCCAAATTGTTGATTTTAGTTTTTAAGATAGAAATTTCATTTTCATCAATCTTAAAAAACTTAGCTTTACATGAAACCTTGTATACATCAAACTCCCTTTGTGTTGATAAAAGAGTGGAAGACAAATCATCTTTTTCTTTGAAAAGAATAATAATTTTGTTTTGAAGAACTTCATTTTCCTTTTTCATTGTTTGACAATTTTTCTTTATAGAATCATAATTAACTGAATGTTCTATAAAAGCATTTAATAAATCCTCTTGAGTTACTCCACAATTATCAAAAGATGGTTCAGAATTTACCTTGGGTGTATTTGCCATAAAACACACGTTTGCAGTGCCCACCTCCTCTTCGGATTCACTTTCTAAATCCCAAGTGGCTTTGAGAGCTTTCTTCATAATTGGCTTCTTTTGCAATAAAAGAAGATATCTTGTTTCTGAAATCTGGACATTCGGCCATGATAAGTCCGGGTTTCCGACAGTTGAAGCAAATAATTTTCTTTTCCTCCTTTTCTTACCGTCGTCTTCTATGGTTGTATTTTTCCTTGTTGTATGCTCTTATTACATTTCTTACGAGGAGAGATAGCTCTTCATCTTCTTCTTCTTCTTCTTCATCGTCGGAGATGGCGGATGTAGACTTAAATGCGATAGTCTTCTTCTTTTGTGGCGCCATTTCCTCTCTTGCCGCTTTCTCCATCTCATGGGTCTTAAGGTTGTGATTGGGAAAGAGTTGTGTGGAATTTTAGCACAAATATTATGTAAAATGAGAAGGTTTAGAAACAACCTCAAGTGCTTTTGATTACTCCACAAATGTATGAAAGATGATTAATGTACCCTTTCCTATCTCCGCTATAGCATGGGCTATACCGAGTCGATTCTCAGGGAGAGCTAGCGATGGAAGCGTTACGGATCGAAGTGAAGATGTAAAACGAAGATTCTTCTATGCTTAAAAGAATAAAAACAAATGGGAAAATGAAATGAAAGAATGGATGGATATGTTCATGATGGAAATAGTTGGGAAAGAAATCAAGAGTAGATTTGGTATTAACACTAAAAGAAAGAAAACTTTAAAAAGACTTTGAATAAAAGAAAACCATGACTAGCTAACCTTACTACCTTGCTAAAGACTTACTAAACTCCGTGATAGTGAATGCGTGCCTCATGTTGATTCATCGACATAGATTTGTCTTGCGTGTTGGTCTAATTACCTTCCCACTTGGATGATGGGAGCTCATTCTTGGACTTGTCTTGTAGCCTCCATAGATGTCATAGGCCTACAAGTTAGACTTTCAATAATGGAATCAAAAGAGCTACACTCAAGGGATGCAAATGAAGAACATACAACATTCAATAATGGACTTAAAGAAGTTGTATATCAAATAGCATATTGGTGATCCATCTCCATGTTCCATCAAGGCACTTGTTCATAGACAAGGCTCTAAATGAGGCACACATGAATCATATGGAGAATTACAACAAGATACTTGCCAAGCAATGAAAGAAACCCATCGGAGAAGAGAAGATCATACACTTGCAAGATTAAAGATAGCAATCACCCATGAGTTAGTAGTTAGCAAGGTTAGTGGTTAGCTAGTACATGGTAGAAAAATTAGCTACAAGCCATTACAAAAGAAAAGCAAAGCATGAATTAAAATTGCAAGAAAGTAAAGCAAGAAATAAAGAAAGCAAGTAAAGAAAACAAGTACACTAGAAAATGCAAGAGTAGAGAGAAGAGAATGGATCAATCCTTGCTTCACAAAGTGTCACTCCTTGATGTACACAAGCTTTCTCTCTCTAACAATCTCTCTCTTTACAGAATTTCTAGGGAGAAGAAGATCATAGAGAGCTACAAAAATCCTAGAGAAAAACTAACAAAAATACAAAGCTTTACACTAATCTCTCTCCCTTCTCTAATCAGTCTTTTTTTGCAGGTCCTTGGTCCAATATTTATAGGCCCTGAGAGAACTCTCCAGAAGAAGAACAGGTGGCAGAAATCTGGGGCTCAGAGGCCCCAGATCTGCCGCAGATCTGCGGCCTGGATTGGGTTTCTGCGGCTCAATCTGGGCCGTTGGATCTCCGCTTTCTGTTACGAATTTGTTATGAAGTTGTTATCCACGTGGCATTCTGGAATCTTCAGTTGTTACGCGGATCTCTCTGGATTCTGATTTCAAATTTGGGCTTTATTTTGGGCTTGGAATTAATCGCTTTAATTATTGCTAATTAAAGTGATTATTGGGCTTTCTCCCATTTCAGTTGTGGACCTGTAAAAATATAGAGAAGATGAGTAAAAATCATATATTTATTTGCTAAAATGCATGGGAATGATATGGTAAAATATGCACATTTGTGTAACAATCACACCCCCACACTTATTCTTTTGCTCGTCCCGAGCAAAACAAAGAAAAGAAAAACTATAATACCAATTTTATTACACCACTTTCGCAGGTGACGCGATTGCACTGAGCATGTGCAACAAGCCGTTAAACCTCTAGGTTACCCTAGAGGAGGAGTGTTGTCTCCTGAGGGTTTTCAGCGGATTACACCCACAAAATCCATAAAGAAAGAAGACAAATGTTAGTGTTTTGAAAACGCATTTTGAACAAGAGACATGTTTACGAACTATTTTTGCAAAAAAATATAAGTGATCCTAGGTCATAAGTCCACCTATAATCATTTTTCCTTAAACTTAGTCTCCATGCAAGATCTTGTTTTCAATTAAGGTAAGAATTCAAAATTGGATTGAATATTTTATCTTTCATAAAACCTAGATAATATGCACACCGTGCTCGTGAAGATTTCTGGGATTTCAACTCCAACCATCAAGCCATTTATTTATTTATATATATATATATATATATTTTTTATTTTTCTTCCCTTAGTCTAGGCTTTCTAGTTTACCCTTGTAGCGAGCCTTTAACCGATGACTCCCAAACCAGACGGTCTTAGGGCACTAGATGAGAAAACATCCCTCGGGTTTAAGGTCTCGAGTAAAAAAGGCCACAAAACTAAGGGGGATTATTCTTTTTGATCACCGTTAGGCGTGAATAATCATGCTTCTTGAGGCATAGTTATCCAGCTTAATAAGTGATGTTTATTTATAATTTTTTATTTTTTATTTTTTTATTTTTATGGCATTTTGGTCTTTGTTTCCATCCCAAGAAATGTGTAAGTGTAAAGTGCATATTTATCTAAGGCAAAAAATTCAAGATAAAAATATCTCACCAATTTTTCTTACTTAGCCTATAATTTTAAACAAGATCTATTATTTCAACTAGGTTTAAGATGTCATAATTAAGGCTTTCTTAATTTCTAAGATACATCTTAATTTTCTTAAAAATAGATTAAAACTTTGTCTCTTATTTCAAAAAGTTTTTATTTTTTTTTTTTTATTTCTAAAAAGAAGTGTAAAAGAAAGAAGATCTAAAAACTCTATGTTAGTAAACCCTCCCCCACACTTATTTCATGCATTGTCCTCAATGCATCATGATATATGTATGCATGAAATAGGTAAGAGGTAAGAAACTTTTATTTACAAAAAGGTGCAAAAAATTATTTACAAAGAGTATATACAAGTGTAACCATTACCTAGGCTTTTGGTCGTTTTCCTCTGGCCTGTTTCCCATCATTCCAGTGCGTCTGCTTTCGTGAGCTCAGTTGGGAAACGGCATGAATTTTGGTAGCCCTAGGTATTTCCAGATTCAATTTTTTATTAGTATCATTCACCCTCATTCCACCACATTGTTCACTAAAAAATTCCTTTTCACCACTCTCACTTTGAATCTCATTACTTCCAATATCTAGAAATTTTAACTCCTCTCCATATAATTCTTCAAAACTCAAGTCAACATCCGGAAGTATGCAATCAGTTAACTGACCCCGAGTGGACTCATCTAGACACATGATCTCATCAGCAAACAGGTCTTCAAAAGATATATCAATTGGAGGTTTGGATACAATCACAGTTGGCTCATTGAAAGTAAAGATGTCCAAATCAACTTTCCCCTTTTTAAAGGGTACTCGGATAAGAGAATCACAAGATTGTGACTCATCTTTTGGATCTTCACCCTCTTCCTCACAATTATTACTAATGAAGCTAACCTCAAATGTTTGATCTTTTGCTTTGTGAGGCTGTGTGTGGAAGACATTGTGTTCATGTGTCATATTACCAAAAGTCAACCTCATTGATCCATTCCGGCAATTAATGATGGCATTTGCAGTAGCCAGGAATGGTCGTCCCAAAATGACTGGAGTTTGAGCCCTTTGATTAGAATTTGACACAGGTTTTGTTTCAAGGACTACAAAGTCAACAGGATAAATGAATTCTCCAACTTTGACAAGGACATCATGTATTTCCCCCTTGGGTCTAGTAACAGAGCGGTCAGCCAATTGGATAGTCATTTGGGTAGGACAGAGATCATCTAGCCCCAATTGTTGGTACACAGAAAAAGGTAGGAGATTGATGCTGGCCCCCAAATCAAGAAGTGCCCTATTTATGGTAGTCTGTCCTATGATGCATGAAATGGTGGGGCTCCCTGGATCTTTGTATTTTACAGGAATTGGACCAGTGAGCAACTCAGTGATGGATGATGCTAGGAAGACTTTTTAGGGACTTGTGTTTTCCTCTTCTTGGTGCACAGTTCCTTTAAGAATTTAGCATATGATGGCACTTGTTGTATGGCATCAAGAAGAGGGACATTGATTTGGACCTTGTTAAACATTTCTTTTATCTTCTCCATGTGAGCATTTATCTTGGGATTCTTAAGCCTATTTGGAAATGGTACTCTAGGCATATAAGGTTGCTCATCTACCTTTTCTTTCCCTTTGGCTTTTGAAGTGGATGGCTCTGAACTAGAGGATGGGTTGTCAGAAGTTGGTTGCATTGGGATTTGAGGTGTTGGCTTTGGTACTGGATGAGATGGTGGACTAGAAACCTTATTATCGACTTGTTTTCCAGATCTCAGGGTATGAATAGCATGACATTGACTGGGTCCTGAATCTTCCACTTTATGCAAAGGGAAGTGATGTTTGGGAGTTGGCAATGGCTGGCTTGGGAATATTCCATTTTGTCTCTCAGCCAATTGCTCAATTTGGACCTTAACTTTATTCAACTCCTGCTCCTTGTTCTTTGTAAAGGTTTCTAGCATTTTCTTCAACTCTGATATTTCTGAATTATTCTGGGGTGGATGTTGATAGTATGGAGACTGGAATTGTGATTGGTAGAATGGTGGGTACTGATATGGTTGTGACTATGGTGGACTTTGAGATGGATGAACATACAGTGAATCTTGATTGAAACTGGATGGGTGAAACTGAGCATAATATGGATGTGGAAGTGGTGGTCTATAATGCTCAGGACCAGACTGATTCCACAAAGAATTTTGATGGTTCTGCCATACTAAATTGTATGTGTTGGAGTATGGAGGTCTGGTAAATGCTGCATTCAGGTTCTCCTGATATGATTGGGGCTGATACAAAGGACACTCCTCAAAGACATGGCTAAGGTCATGACAGTTGGTGCAACCCGGTTGAATTACAGACAATGGGTTGACCTGATTTACAACAGAATTTCCCCTAGACTCAAGCAGTTCTATCCTCTTCATTAATTGTGTGATCTTGGCATCTGCAGCTAGAGAGGATTCTATAGAGTGCGTACCAGTTCTGGAAGTGGTGGGAGTCGGTTTATCAGGGCATGACTCCCACTGAATGGTTTTCTCAGCTAGGGTTTCAAAAAGATCCCACCCCTTATGTTCATCTTTCTTCAAGAATTCCCCTTGGCACATGGATTCCAAGAGGGTTTTCGTTTGGTAATCTAAACCGTCATAGATAATCTGGCATAGACGCCATTTCTCTATGCCGTGATGGGGACACAGGGCTAGAAGGTCTTTGAAACGCTCAAGATATTTCCAGAAAGGTTCATTTGGTTCCTGCTTGAATTGCATGATATTCTTGCGCATGAGGGCTATTTTGTGGATAGGATAGAATTTCTTAAGAAAGACTTTAACAAAATCATCCCAAGAAGATATGGAACTGACGGGAAGATTGTAAAGCCACTTCTTAGCTAAATCCTTAAGTGCAAACGGTATGAATCTTAACCTAACAGCATCCTCGGTTAGTTGGGAAATTCTCATCATTTGGCATACCTCTTCAAACTCGCGAATAAAGAGGTACGCATCCTCAGACTCTAGACCATGAAATCGGGGAAGTGTACTAATGAATTGAGGTTTCAGCTCGAAGTGATTTCCATTAGGCTCGGGGAGAAGAATGCACGATGGAAGGGAGGTGCGAATCGGATAGAATCGATCCTGAAGTGAGACGTTGTTTGCCATAATGTCAAGTGGTTGTGTAAGTGCAAGTGTAGAAAGAATTTGGATTACGGAACCACGCTAGTATATACAATCACAAACAACGTGCACCGATCACACCAGCGAAAAAGACAGGAAAAATAACAAACAATAAAAGAAAAATCAATCCAAGCTATCTAAGGATCCTGGAGCTAGACGACTCCTAACAATTAGATCGTCCACAGGAGGTTTAGTGTAGACTTTGACTATAAGCGAATCAGCCAGGGAAGGGCAAGGTTGGTGGGAGGTTTTCCGTCAGAGACGTTCCTTAATTAAGTAACCAGCAACCTTCGGGCTTTCGGCCCTCAATCCCTTTCCTAGACACCGATTTTGCAAAAGTCAATTTCCAACACTTTTCCCCCTTAGGATAATCTCCTAAGTGAGTCCGGATGTCCCTAGGGCCAACGTCTATCAAATTTTATTTACAAGCTTGGGATTGTGAGTGCGTGGGAAAATGATTTTTGGGCTAAGGAAAGGGTAATGAACTCCCCACCTTATCTTTTTTATGGGTTATGCCCTTAGAATTGATTTGTGCAAGTGTACAAGATAGATAACAAGGATTCACTCAAAGCATGAAAATCAAGCAAGAGATGATTCCTAGTCTACATGCAATGCAAAACGTACCTTGCCTCCAGCACTCTTCAACAGTAAAAGTAAATGAATTGAAAAGACACGTGCCTAGAAATGCAAATGTCTAATCAACTTTTAACAATTACAACCATTTTTTTACTGTTGACTTTATTAAGCAGGTATAGGGTGAAGAATACAAGTATTAATTATTGCAGCAGCTGAATTTTGCAAAGCTGGAGACCCTGCAGAAAGTTGGTAAGTAGTCAACTCAGGATTGCCGCAATTCTGCGGCAAAAACCCAGAAATTGCGGCAAAACTGAGGGATCCTGGTCTCTGCTTTCGAGAGCAGAGGCCCAGGTCCACTTATATGTCACTGCAATGCAAAGTTTCCTGTTTCTTCAACCTGTAACCTGCAACAGAGAAGAAGATTCGTTTAGTTCTTCACTTTAAAGAAAATCCGTTGCTCTCCCCGGCAACGGCGCCAAAATTTGATTGGGAAAGAGTTGTGTGGAATTTTAGCACAAATATTATGTAAAATGAGAAGGTTTAGAAACAACCTCAAGTGCTTTTGATTACTCCACAAATGTATGAAAGATGATTAATGTACCCTTTCCTATCTCCGCTATAGCATGGGCTATACCGAGTCGATTCTCAGGAAGAGCTAGCGATGGAAGCGTTACGGATCGAAGTGAAGATGTAAAACGAAGATTCTTCTATGCTTAAAAGAATAAAAACAAATGGGAAAATGAAATGAAAGAATGGATGGATATGTTCATGATGGAAATAGTTGGGAAAGAAATCAAGAGTAGATTTGGTATTAACACTAAAAGAAAGAAAACTTTAAAAAGACTTTGAATAAAAGAAAACCATGACTAGCTAACCTTACTACCTTGCTAAAGACTTACTAAACTCCGTGATAGTGAATGCGTGCCTCATGTTGATTCATCGGCATAGATTTGTCTTGCGTGTTGGTCTAATTACCTTCCCACTTGGATGATGGGAGCTCATTCTTGGACTTGTCTTGTAGCCTCCATAGATGTCATAGGCCTACAAGTTAGACTTTCAATAATGGAATCAAAAGAGCTACACTCAAGGGATGCAAATGAAGAACATACAACATTCAATAATGGACTTAAAGAAGTTGTACATCAAATAGCATATTGGTGATCCATCTCCATGTTCCATCAAGGCACTTGTTCATAGACAAGGCTCTAAATGAGGCACACATGAATTATATGGAGAATTACAACAAGATACTTGCCAAGCAATGAAAGAAACCCATCGGAGAAGAGAAGATCATACACTTGCAAGATTAAAGATAGCAATCACCCATGAGTTAGTAGTTAGCAAGGTTAGTGGTTAGCTAGTACATAGTAGAAAAATTAGCTACAAGCCATTACAAAAGAAAAGCAAAGCATGAATTAAAATTGCAAGAAAGTAAAGCAAGAAATAAAGAAAGCAAGTAAAGAAAACAAGTACACTAGAAAATGCAAGAGTAGAGAGAAGAGAATGGATCAATCCTTGCTTCACAAAGTGTCACTGATTAAGACTAGAGAGGTGTACTTATTATGTAGTAGATGTATTTGATGTACCCTTTCTTGTCTCCGCTATAGCATAGGGCTATACCGAGTCGAATCTCAGGGAGAGCTCGCGATGGAAGCTTTAACGTGTGGTAGTGAAGTGAACAAATGAGTATTCTTCTCTTGCTTATAAACTTAGTGAATCAAATGCAAAAGAAACTAAAAGAAAGGATGGCTATGTTCATGGTGGAAATCGTTGGAAAAGAAATCAAGAAGTGGATGTGGTATTCACAAGAAAAAGAAAGAAAACTTAAAGAAGAATCAATCCATGACTAGCTTACCTTGCTAGCTTGCCAAGACTTACTAGACTCCTTGATAGCGAATGCGTGCCTAATGTTGTCACTCCATCGGGTTGGATTCGTCTCACGTGTTGACCTAATTACTTTCTCACTTGCAAGACGGTGGTTTAACCGTCGGAGAAGAGAAGATCATACAACTTGCAAGATGAACAAAGGCAATCACCCATGAGTTAGTGAAGTGACAAAACTAGTGGTAAACTAGTACATGGAGAAGAATTAGCTACAACAAGCCATAAGAAAAATACAAGAAAGCATGAAGTAAATTGCAAGAATTAAAGAAAGCAATAAAGAAAGCAATTAAAGAAAACTAGAACCAAGCTTCAAGTAGAGGAAGGAGGATGGATCAATCCTTGTTGCTTCAAGTGTCACCCTTGATTACACAAGCTCTCTCCCTCACAATCACTCTCTTTTACATTGAATTCTAGGGAAGAAGAAGAGGGATCTAAAGAACAAAACCTAAAGAGAAAAATACATGAAAATTACAACAACTAAACTAATCTCCTCTCTTCTCCATTCAGTCCTTGCTCGCAGGTCAAGTGCAGATATTTATAGCATTCAGAGAGAAGGCTCCAGAAGACGAGACAGCTGGCAAAATCTGGCGCCCAACGACCCAGATTTTGCGGCGGAAGCGCGGCAAATCTCGGCAGTTCTGTGGCCGTTGGCCAACAACTTTCTGTTGTGAGTTTGTTACGAAGTTGTTAGCCACGTGGTATATCTGGAATCTTTGTTTGTTGCGCGGATTTCTCTGGATCTGGGATTTGAATTTGGCTTTATCTTTAATCTTGATTAATCACTTAATTATGGTTAATTAAGTGATTATTTGGATATCTCTCCTTTAAGTGTGTACCTGCAAATATGTAGAGAAGAGGAGTAAAAATCACATATTTATTTGTAATATGCATGGGAATTATGATGTAAAATATGCAATATTGGATACCAATCACACCCCCACACTTATTCTTTTGCTCGTCCCGAGCAAAACAAAGAAAAGAAAATCTAAACTACCAATTTATTACACCACTTTCGCAGGTGACGCGATTGCACTGAGCATGTGCAACAAGCCGTTAAACCTCTAGGTTACCCTAGAGGAGGAGTGTTGTCTCCTGAGGGTTTTCAGCGGATTACACCCACAAAATCCATAAAGAAAGAAGACAAATGTTAGTATTTTGAAAACGCATTTTGAATAAGAGACATGTTTACGAACTATTTTTGCAAAAATATAAGTGATCCTAGGTCATAAGTCCACCTATAATCATTCTTCCTTAAACTTAGTATCCATGCAAGATCTTGTCTTTAATTAAGGTAAGAATTCAAAATTGGATTGAATATTTTTATCCTTCATAAAACCTAGATAGTATGCACACCGTGTAAGTGAAGATTTCTGGGATTTCAACTCTAACCATTAAGCCATTTATTTATTTATATATACTTTTTATGCTTTTTTCTTCCCTTAGTTTAGGCTTTCTAGTCTACCCTTGTAGCGAGCCTTTAACCGATGACTCCCAAACCAGACGGTCTTAGGGCACCAGATGAGAAAACATCCCTCGGGTTTAAGGTCTCGAGTAGAAAAGGCCACGAAACTAAAGGGGATTATTTATTTCCTTTACCACCGTTAGGCGTGAATAATCATGCTTCTTGAGGCACATTTATCCAGCTTAATAGGTGATGTTTTATTCACATATATATATTTTTTTTCTTTTTTTTTTTTATTTATATGGCATTTTTGGTCTTTGTCTCCATCCCAAGAAATGTGTAAGTGTAAAGCGCATATTATCTAAGGCAAAAAATTCAAGATAAAAATATCTCACCAATTTTTCTTACTTAGCCTATAATTTCAAACAAGATCTATTATTTCAACTAGGTTTAAGATGTCAAAATTAAGGCTTTCTTAATTTCTAAGATACATCTTAATTTTCTTAAAAATAGGTCAAAACTTTGTCTCTTATTTCAAAAAGTTTTTATTTTTATATTTTTATTATTTTTTTATTTTTGTAAAAGAAATGTAAAAGAAAGAAAATCTAAAAACTCTATGTTAGTAAACCCTCCCCCACACTTATTTCATGCATTGTCCTCAATGCATCGTGATATATGTATGCATGAAACAAATAGAAAGGGAAGGAAAAATATACCTCAAGGTGGTGGTTCCGGTGGTGGTCGGATTGGTCCACGAAACATGGCCCAATCAACTTTTCTTTGGGTTTTCAGGAACCCACCAGAAATTTCAATAATATGACCCACAAAAATGATGTGTGCATTTAAGATTATTATGTACATGCCCCCATCTAATTTCCAAATTCTTAAAATAATTTCTGAGTTAAATTTATCAACTACCTTGTCCCAGAATGGAATATAGAATGATAGAACGGTTGACTTGGACTCGGAAAGGAACACCGACTCAGGGAAGTGAATGAAGTCAAGTAAAGGTTCAGGAGTCGGAATGGATTCAGGAACTGGGTCCAAGTCAAGAAAATGAAGCTCAAGTCCACATTCAGTTTCCCATGATGGAATGTGACTATCTAAGATTAGTGATTCAAGTTCAGGAAGGTTGGGAATCAAAACTGACTCTGAAATGTTACTCAAATTGGGTAACAAAACAGGAGTCATTAATGATTCAGGTATTTGAACTAAATCACAAACTTGAGGGTCAAAGTCACATTTCTCATTGAGTTCAATTCCACAAAATTGTGAACTTGCCAATTTGTCAATAGGATCTTCAAAAAGGTATAATTGGTCAAGTTCAACATGATCCTCAAAGATGGGTGATTCAACTTCATTGTGAATTGGGCAAGGATCCAAGGTTGACTCCGGGAAAAGATTGATGTGAGGTAGAGATACCGGAGTCATTATCGAATCAGAAAAGAGGATTGAATCACTAAGTTGGAGTTCAAGATCACATTCCTTATGTAATTCAATTTCAGAAAAATGTGAACTTGCCAATTTATCAATGGAATTTTCAGAAGTATAGAATTGGTCAAGTTCAATGTGATCATCATCAAATATTGGTGATTCAATTTCACAATGGATAGGAACTGGATCCAATACTGACTTAGGAAATGAATTGAAAACAGGTAAGGATATGGAAGTCATGATTGAATCAGGAAGTAGATTGGAATCATCAAGTGAAAGTTCAGGATCATGGTCAAGTTCAATTTCATGAAAAGGAAAACTTGCCAAATTGTAAATTGGATCAGAAGTGTGGACAAGTTCAGTCTTAGGAGATGAAAAACTTGCCAAAATGTCAATGGGATTTGACGTTTGGACAAGTTCAATTTTAGGGAATGAAAAACTTGCCAATGTATCAATTGGATCTGAAGTTTGGACAAGTTCAGGTGATTGTGCTAAATTTGAATCTGGACTTCCAAGACTACATGACTCTTTGGTTTTAACAGAGTGGCTAGTGACCTTAGAAATAGGATGATGATGAAGAGTTTGGATCATCAAATCTATGTCACGATCTCTAGCTTTTCGAGCAATGGTCATGTCTTCAAGCAACTTTTCACAAGTGATGATTTCATTATTTTGATGAAAAGATGAAGTGTGGTCTTGGAAGTGATGGTGAAATTGTGAGTCAAAAATGTGTGGTGATGGAAAAGTAGACTCACACAAGAAATCTTTACTCGTTTCCATGACAAATGGTTGTTCATTAGGAAAAAGTGGAAGTGAGTAAGACTCTTGAAAATACTGTGGAATTGGAGAGGCAAATGGTTCTGGAAGTTGTTGCTCGGCCCTCTGAAGATTAGCTTCTAAACTCCTTAGTAACTCAGATTTTTCTTCAAATGGTTCAGAACAAGGAGTATATGAAGCGGAATCGGGAAATGAATCTTGTGAATATTGTGGACTTGGTGGAAATGGTGGACAAGGAGGTTGATAATTAAACTCGGGGGACTGGAATCCCCAATAACTCGATGAAGAGTTGAAATTATTTTGGACATTATAATTGTTAGATGGGGGGTATGGGTCATATTGATTCGGATAAGGCCAACCCGGTGTATTTGGTTGGTGCATATTGTAAAACACCGGGTTGGAATTATCCGAATATGGAGATGGTGTGAAATATGGATTATTATTGAAAGAATTTTTGAAGGCCATATCACACAATCACAAACAAAAACAAACAAACAAACAAACAAACAAAAGAAAGAAAAATTCTAACCTAAGTTAGGGTAGACTTAGACCTAGACGACTCCTAACTGATAGACTGTCCACGGGAGGTTTAGTGTAGACTCTAACCACAAGCTAATCAGCCAGGGAAGGGTAAGGTTGGTGGGAGGTTTTCCGTCCGAAGACGTTCCTTAATTAAGTAACCAGCAACCTTCGGGCTTTCGGCCCTCAACCCCTTTCCTAGACACTGATTTTGCAAGAGTTAAATTCCAACACTTTTCCCCCTTAGGATAATCTCCTAATTGAGTCCGAGATGTCCCTAGGGCCAACGTCTACTTTTTTTTATTAAATTAGGCTTGGGTTAGTGAGTGCTTGGGTTGTGGTTTTCGGGCTAAGGAAAGGGTAATGACCTCCCCCACCTTATCTTATTTACCGGTATGCCCTTAGAATTGAATTGTGCAAGTGTACAAGAAATATAGCTAGGATACACTCAAAGCATGAAAATCAAGCAAGGAGTTTGTCCTAGTCTAAATGCAATGCAAACACGTACCTTGCCTCCAGCACTCTTCAACAGTAAAAGTAAAGA
Source organism: Agave tequilana (assembly GCA_038442645.1). Lineage (NCBI taxonomy): Eukaryota > Viridiplantae > Streptophyta > Magnoliopsida > Asparagales > Asparagaceae > Agave > Agave tequilana. The sequence continues at coordinate 138,491 of JAVJIF010032345.1, read as the reverse complement.
ATTGAAGAGACACGTGCCTAAAATGCAAGTGTCTAAACAATTTTTAGCAATTTCAATCAACTTTTTACTGTTTTTTAATTAAGCAGGTATATGGTGAAAAATACAGGATTTCAAGTATAGCAGCAGATGTATTTTGCAGATCTGAAGCCCCTGCAGAAAATTTGTCAGAAGTGAACTCCTCTGTGCCGCGGCCGCGCGGCTTTTGCCGTGGGAACGCGGCACTTTGGAGGGATCCTGGTCTCTGCTTTCAAGAGAAGAGGCCCAGGTCCACTTATATGTGACTGCAATGAATGTTTTCCTGTTTCTTTACCTGTAACCTGCAAACAGAGAAGAAGAATCGTTTAGTACTTCACTTTAAACCAAAAAGAACGTCGCTCTCCCCGGCAACGGCGCCATTTTGATTAAGACTAGAGAGGTGTACTTATTATGTAGTAGATGTATTTGATGTACCCTTTCTTGTCTCCGCTATAGCATAGGGCTATACCGAGTCGAATCTCAGGGAGAGCTCGCGATGGAAGCTTTAACGTGTGGTAGTGAAGTGAACAAATGAGTATTCTTCTCTTGCTTATAAACTTAGTGAATCAAATGCAAAAGAAACTAAAAGAAAGGATGGCTATGTTCATGGTGGAAATCGTTGGAAAAGAAATCAAGAAGTGGATGTGGTATTCACAAGAAAAAGAAAGAAAACTTAAAGAAGAATCAATCCATGACTAGCTTACCTTGCTAGCTTGCCAAGACTTACTAGACTCCTTGATAGCGAATGCGTGCCTAATGTTGTCACTCCATCGGGTTGGATTCGTCTCACGTGTTGACCTAATTACTTTCTCACTTGCAAGACGGTGGTTTAACTGTCGGAGAAGAGAAGATCATACAACTTGCAAGATGAACAAAGGCAATCACCCATGAGTTAGTGAAGTGACAAAACTAGTGGTAAACTAGTACATGGAGAAGAATTAGCTACAACAAGCCATAAGAAAAATACAAGAAAGCATGAAGTAAATTGCAAGAATTAAAGAAAGCAATAAAGAAAGCAATTAAAGAAAACTAGAACCAAGCTTCAAGTAGAGGAAGGAGGATGGATCAATCCTTGTTGCTTCAAGTGTCACCCTTGATTACACAAGCTCTCTCCCTCACAATCACTCTCTTTTACATTGAATTCTAGGGAAGAAGAAGAGGGATCTAAAGAACAAAACCTAAAGAGAAAAATACATGAAAATTACAACAACTAAACTAATCTCCTCTCTTCTCCATTCAGTCCTTGCTCGCAGGTCAAGTGCAGATATTTATAGCATTCAGAGAGAAGGCTCCAGAAGACGAGACAGCTGGCAAAATCTGGCGCCCAACGGCCCAGATTTTGCGGCGGAAGCGCGGCAAATCTCGGCAGTTCTGTGGCCGTTGGCCAACAACTTTCTGTTGTGAGTTTGTTAGGAAGTTGTTAGCCACGTGGTATATCTGGAATCTTCGTTTGTTGCGCAGATTTCTCTGGATCTGGGATTTGAATTTGGCTTTATCTTTAATCTTGATTAATCACTTAATTATGGTTAATTAAGTGATTATTTGGATATCTCTCCTTTAAGTGTGTACCTGCAAATATGTAGAGAAGAGGAGTAAAAATCACATATTTATTTGTAATATGCATGGGAATTATGATGTAAAATATGCAATATTGGATACCAATCAGTCACTCCTTGATGTACACAAGCTTTCTCTCTCTTACAATCTCTCTCTTTACAGAATTTCTAGGGAGAAGAAGATCATAGAGAGCTACAAAAATCCTAGAGAAAAACTAACAAAAATACAAAGCTTTACACTAATCTCTCTCCCTTCTCTAATCAGTCTTTTTTCGCAGGTCCTTGGTCCAATATTTATAGGCCCTGAGAGAACTCTCCAGAAGAAGAACAGGTGGCAGAAATCTGGGGCTCAGAGGCCCCAGATCTGTCACAGATCTGCGGCCTGGATTGGGTTTCTGCGGCTCAATCGGGCCGTTGGATCTCCGCTTTCTGTTACGAATTTGTTATAAAGTTGTTATCCACGTGGCCTTCTGGAATCTTCAGTTGTTACGCGGATCTCTCTGGATTCTGATTTCAAATTTGGGCTTTATTTTGGGCTTGGAATTAATCTCTTTAATTATTGCTAATTAAAGTGATTATTGGGCTTTCTCCCATTTCAGTTGTGGACCTGTAAAAATATAGAGAAGATGAGTAAAAATCATATATTTATTTGCTAAAATGCATGGGAATGATATGGTAAAATATGCACATTTGTGTAACAATCAGGTTGCCGATAAGACCAATGAGCTCCATCTCATCTTTATCGTTCAACTCCTTAAATGTGGCAGCTTTGACTTCCCAAGACAGCGGAAGTGCGCGATGACTTTCCGGACCTTTTGATCATTGTTGATTTCATCACCTAGAGAAGCAAGAACATTAGTTAATTTAGTAAACTTCATAATCTTGTCATCAATAAACTCATTTTCATGCATTTTAAAGTTTTCATATTGGAAACCAAGAGATCAATTTTAACTCTCTTGACTTGTGAAGTTCCCTCATGAGTGACCAATAAGTGTTGTCAAATCTCATAGGAGATTTGTAATGAATGACCCTTGTCATGTCATCCTCATTCAATGCTAAAAGAAAGGCATTTTGAGCCTTTGAATTAGCCTTATATTCCTTGGAGGCGAGATTAGACCAAGTGGCCTCCTCACTGGTGGGTGCACTATAGGGTTTGGTCACCGCCTTTGCAACCTAGCATCCTAGGGATTGCAAAAATACGGTCATCCTAACTTTTCATATGGGAAAGCTAAGGCCATCAAACTTAGGAGGGGGTCCTAATACTGTCGACCAATTTTACTAGTGGAAGAATGAAGAATTTTATATAATGATTAGCAAATTAGAATCTCTTTAAGGATGTTAAGCCAAAAACAAGAGACTTTGCTCTGATACCAATTGAAATTACACCTAGAGGGGGGTGAATAGGTGTAAGGCTAATCAAATCAAAATTCAATGCAAAATAAAAATGAGATGATGCAAACGATCACTCAAAGCAAGATTAGAAGTCGTATACCCCGTGAAGGGTTTTGAACTTCTTCCTCGTGATTCCTCTAGATAAGAGTTTGAGGTGCTTAATGCAATCTTGTTGTAAGAATATAGATCGACAATAAATGAAAAAAATAAAGTAGATAAGAGAGACAAGAATCAATCACAAACAAAGAGATTTGTTTCGAGATTCGAGCCACCGCTCTACGTCCCCGCATTCACCACCGTGAAGGATTTCCAATCCACTAGAACTTTCCACCAAAGGAATTACAATCACTATGGAGTACACAACTCCTCAACGCACTCCTCTAGGCCAGAGGTAGCGTAGCAACAATTACAATAAGCACTTGGTGATCAAAAGACCACGAACTCTCTCTTGAAAAACTTTCTTTACAAAAACCCTAGAGAATAATATATAAGATTGAAGCTCAAGATTTTGTAAGTGAAATTTAAAAATAGAATAGAGATTTTTAGAACCAGAACTTGAAGAGAATTTCAGAGAATAAAAGCACAAAAAATTGAAACAAAAACTTTTTCTCAAGTTAGCACAAAACTTTGAATCTTTCAAATTGTTATTGTGAAAACCTCTACACTAATGACCCTTTTATATAGGATTTAGGAAGAGTAAATATAGAAAACTTTTTTCTGAATAAAAGCAGAAGAAATTGACCCTCTAATACAGATAACCATGTTTTTTTTTAAACTTAAACAAGTTTTAAAAACATGTTAAATATCAGCCTACAGAAAATTAGCCATTACTGCCAATCTGGCAGATTGGTCAACTTTGAGCACATTTGTCAGGCTTCAAACGTCTGAATTCAGAAATACGTATATAGGAATAATTTGTAGATATATAAGTCTATATGTTATTGCAACTTGAATAAACTTAATATCATTTTGGAGTAGAAAGTTATCAATAAAATACTGACAGGTGTCAAATCAAAAACTGTAAACTATTTTCAGAACAAGAATAGAGTTCAATCAAATATTTGACATCTTTAACATTTGAATCCAAAAATGATTATTGAATAAGAAATTTAGATCTGAAAGTTATATTTCAAATACAAGTTAAATCATGTTATTTTAATATAAGAATAAAAAGTTATGATAAGAAATATAAAAGGGTGTCAAGCAGATCAGCAGAACTAAAAGTGGTTCAAATCCAAAACCCGATATATGTACTTGAAATTCAAAATCGGTTAAATCAAAAATCAAACGTATTGAATTTGTGTGTGTGCATTTGAGCTTCAAAAGTATATACTATTCTTTAACAAAACAAACTATATGAGTCTACAAGCAGGAGTCTCTGATAATTGATGTTGAGCAACGTTTGAGCTAGACCCTAATATCCCATGTTTGCGAACTCTTGAGCCATCAATATCTGTATCAACCTGAAATTCATTCTTGAACTTCTATTAGTACCAAATAGCTTTTATATGATTTGTTATCATCAAAACACATAATCCGGGGATTGTAACCTTTTGGCCAACAGAGTTGAGTTGAGAGATAGTGAACGCAAATACAAGAATATATTTTGAGATTCGAGTCACTTTCTCTATGTCCCCGCCTTCACCTAAAAGGATTTTCACTAACTCCATAAAGGAACTCCACGAAGGAAACAACCTCTACACAAGAGGTGAGTAAAATGTCAATGAATCTCTGCACAAGATGTGGGCGCAAAGCCAATACACAAAGTAAATACACCTCTACACAAGAGAGAAGAATAAAATAAATGAAGTTTATAACACTTGGTGATCACAAAGATTACAAATTAAAAATTTCACAATACAAGATCCTAAAAGATAGATTTGGAGATGAAAGCTCAAGCTTGTGAGAAAACAAAGATTTTGGAAATAAATCTCTAAAGAAAACACTTGGGTAAATTATTAGTTATCATATTTGCACTTTTTATCGAATTTTCCTGCTTATTGTTAATAAAACTCTGAATTGTAATTGATCTTCTTCACTTGTGCAGGTATTATACTGAGAGGGGCAAAAAGGACAAATGGAGGTTAATTTTGGCTATTTAGAAGAGAATTTTGTGGATATTGCATGATCCTCAAGTCCTCTAGAAGATACCCAAAGAAAGGCCCATATTTAAAGTTCTCTCTGCAGAGGAATAAAGGAATAATCCCTGAGGATAACAACCCTGCCAGGTTCTAGAAGGTTCAAAAAACATGGGCCAAAAGATCAAAGCCATTGGCTCTAATCTGACCACATCTGTGTAGCTAGATCAAGGCCAACGACTTGGATTTTGGTCGCGTGTCCTCGTCTGTGGAAACTCTAGCTACCTGATTAGGCTACGATTCTGCATTTTTACATCACATTTTTCTATCCATTTATGAATAAATTAACGCTTCTCACCGGTGCTTTGGTCTCTTTTTACAGATAATCAAGACTAGAAGGGCAAAGGGGTAATAAGAGCCTAATTAAACCCATTTTGGGTAATTAAATTAACAATGGATACCATGCAAAGGAGCTTCTAGAAGATCACATTGGATTCCCGTATTTGAAGACATATCTGGAGAAATATTGTCCAAACTGCGCAAAACAAAATACATTTGGAAGATCTTAGAAGCCAGACGAAGCAACGGACCAAAACCAGAGACCTAAGTCCCTGGTATTGGCATGAAAATGTAACACTTTACAGCATTTCTGTGGCTCTGTGGAGGATCCACGTGTCGATCTTCAATACGTGGCCTCGTCTCATCAACCCTAGATCCTTTCGCCTATAAATACTGCATTTTCAGACTTGAGATGGGAGAACAGAGAGTAGTAGCTAGGCTTTCTCTCTTTTAGTTAGTTATAGAGTAGGATTTCTTCTTTTTTCTTTTGTATTTTTTTCTTTCTTTTTAGATCTTGTAGTAGGGCTGAGTTGATTTTGAAGGGGAAAGAGAGATATTGATTTAATAGAGGTGACAATCTATGTAAAGATGTCTCTTTTCTCCTCTATTATAATTTTCTCCATCTTTTACATGATGCTTAGCTAGTTTTCTTCTCATGGCAATCTAACTACTAACCACTAACTAGTTAACTTCTTACTTTATAATCCACATGAATCTAATAATCTCTATTAGGCCTTGCTCTTGCAAGAGCCATTGATGGTTCATGATGACGGATTCTAACATTCTAACATCTAACAACTAACAAGCTAACTAGCAATGTCTTATTTATTTCATGCTCACCTCTACTTGATTTTGATGATCTAATAGTAACTTACACCTTGTTGTGCGGAATGTATGTGTTTAAATGTGAAGAACCATTTCATGTGCCATGCTTTGTATGTCTCTTGAAGAGGCCAAGGACTAGTGATGGCCAAGGATTCATATGAGGCAACTATCACTAAGAGCTTAGCATGTTAGTAGAATAATTACTAGTTAGTAGTCATGAGTTTTCTTTCATTGTTTTCCTTTTTTACTTTTACTTTGTTTTAAAAACTGTTTTCAAAATCTTTTTATTGATGTTTTTATCACATTCTTAGTTCACCATTGTTTTCATCTTCTTCATAACAAGTTTCATCTTCTTTTCTATTTTGTTTTTAAACCCACTTTCTAAATCACTTCACTTTTCATTTCATTTTTATTTTCTTGCTTTTGATTTACCGATTCCACAACCACTCCTTTCTTTATTTTCACATCGCTGTTTTATCACCTTCTCTACCTATCACTTCTAACTTTCTTTTCTTTTCTTTTTCTCATTCTTTAACAAAGAAGAACTGTTAACAAAATACGTGAACATTGAACTGTTAATGCTTCTATCGCCTCCCGTCCCTGTGGATTCGACCCGCATAGCCATCATGCTATAACGAAAGTACCGAGGAAGCCAAAGCACACACATTTTTACACTGATTTCAAAATACACATTTTCAAGTGCTAGTTTTACCCCGATTAAAAAAATGGTGCCGTCGTCAAGGATGAGAATGGTTTTGATTTCACATTTTTGTTAATATTCTCTTCTCTATTTTGGTGTGCAGGGCAATTTTAACAAAAATTAAGCACTACAGAAAGCTAAGCTCACTTGCTTCTCCCTGCTTAAGAAGGCAGGGAGCTGTTGCTCACATATTTGCCGTGGCCAGGCTTTAAAAGCAGCGAAAACATGGCACATGTTTATGATCTTGGCCCTATATTTTGCAAAGTGCTTCTACATTGCATATATATGTGATTTCTGCTGCTATTTTTCTTCTTTAATTGTCTATACACTGCAATAATTAAGAATAAAGTCAGTAATTGGATGCTTTTAATACGGTTTAGACATTTGCATTTAGGCACGTGTCAAATTTTATTCTAATATATTGTATTTTATTCTGTTGTTGTGATCTGGACTGAGCTGTACATATGACATTGCATATAGAATAGGACAAAGAAGTGGGTGATTTACTCGCTTTGTGTGTTATCTTGTCTATATTGCACAATTGCATGAATTAGACTTAAGGGCATAACCCAATACATGATAAGGTGGGGGAGTCATTACCCTTCCTTAGCCCAAAAATCACCTCTCCACTTACACAACCCAAGCCTTAATAAAAATTGATAGATGTTGGTTCATAAAGAACATCTCAGACACATTAAGAGATTAACAGAGGGTGGAACTTGTGAGAACCATACTCTTGCCAAATTAGTGTCTAAGGTTGGGGATTAAAAGGTTAAACCTCAAAGTCCCGTGGTTTGGCATAATTAAGGCCCGTTGCTTACGCACAGATACCTTCCACCGCATTTTGCCCCTACCTAGCCCATTAGCACGTAGTCGGGTTCATACAACAACCTCTCCCGGGTAATTGACCAGTTAGGAGTCATCTAGGTCTAGGTCAACCTAGTATAGACTTGGTTTTGATTTTTTCTTTCTTTTTTTTTGTTTGCTTTTTTTTGTTTATGTTTGTTTGTGAAATAAAATTCAACAGAAATAATTCTTTTAATCCTAATTTCACACTAATCTCATTTGACTTGGATAACTCCAACCTGGCTTTAAATAACATGAACCAATCGAATAGGCCGGATTGAATTTATCCGACTCAATATAACCCATACCTCTAATCTTATGACGAAAATTTTCAAAATAATTTTCACTCTTCACAGAGTCAATGGGGATTCACCTTTCCCGAGTCAAATTTTCAACCACCTTGTCCACAAGTTCCCCAATATTCGTTCTCCAATTTTGCTTCCTATACTCCTTTGCTAGAGCCACCAATAGAAGAAAAATCTGAATTAGGAAAGAGTATGGAAGCTGTAAAAGTCATGATTGAGTCCCAACAAAACAAGCTTGACTATCAAACTTTTCCACATCATGCTTCATATATTTTGTCAAAGTTTCTTGAAAAAAATTTACCCAATTCATAAAACCACTCTCATATGGAAGAATATCATGTGATTGCAGAGCCCCTGATCTTCGACTCGAGGCTTCTTCCAGAGATTTCTCAGCTGCCCAGTGCCTATAAATACTGCTTTGATGACCAGATTCTCAGGGGAGAGCATTAGGCTAAGGTTTTCTTCTCTTAGATTAGTGTACTTTTTCTTCTCTTCTTCTTTTGTGTTTTCCTTTTCTTTTAGATCATGTATTAGGGCAAAGTTTGATTCAAGAGAGAAAGAGAGAGATTGATATAATAGAAAGTGACAATCCATGAAAACTTCCTCCTTTCCTTTCATAGTTTCTTCTCTAACCTCAAACATGACTATTAGCTAACTTTTCTCTCATGGCAATATAACTATTAGCAACTAATCATCTAACCACTTACTTGATAATCCACATGAATCTAATAGCCTCTACAAGGCCTTGCTCTTACAAGAGCCATTGATGGCTCATGATGATGGGTTTTAACATCTAACTTGCTAACAACCTAACTCTCTTATTTCATGCTTGTCTCTTATCAGTTTTGATGATCTACTATTTGCATTAGCTTGCTTTAGATACATGATTGAGGTCTACCTGCACACAAGAATATAGAATTTCAGAACTTTAAAATAGAGATTTGCAAGGTGCTCAATTCTACCGTAATAGCAAGTGGCTATACTGGTCATGATCCACAAGGAGGGACTAGCGATGGAAGCTTTTTTAGTAAGTCTTCTTTTAAGATACAAAGAATGGTTAAAGTTCTTCTTTAGTTCTTTAAAAGAAAAAGAGAAAAATTAGGTTAAAGTGAAGTTAAAAAGAAAGTGGTAGATTGAGAAAGTAGAAAAATGAAAAATGGATTATATACAAAGAAATTGAAAAGGGTGATAAAAATGGTTGGAGATTGTGATATTGAAACTAAAGAATAAAAGAAAAGAAAGACAACCTAAAAATTACTTACCTCTTCAGTGCTCATATACCTTGGATCCGTTGCGACGACTTACCTTGTCGTTGAAGGTAATCAAGCATGGCGTATAGGATCTTCCCAATTCTCGATTTACACTACGAATAAAAGGGCAAACTATACTAGCAAGAGAAGGGTTGTTCATCACCATAGGCCATCAAGGGAATTTACAACGGCTAAGCAGTCTCGAGGCTATCGGATTCTCTTGGATTGCAACACATCAGAGGAGAGTAAAAGAAAACAAGAGTAAAGAAAGAAAAAGAAACTTTGATTCAATTCAAATAACAATGAAAGAAAAGACTTACTTACACTGGTGTCACCCTCAGTACAAGCTTGATCTCCTTCCTCCATGAAACTTGTCTCTCCTCTCAGTTACATAAAGAAAAGTAAAAAATACATGAAAGAAAATAAAAAATATAAGTTACAAACTACAGATTAGCCTAAATTCTACTCTCTGCTTGGTCGTCCCATTTACAGTGAAAATCCTGCCTTTTATAGGTAAAAACCCAGAGGGGAGAGGTGTGAGAAGATAGGGGAAGCAAACGCTCCCCCTAACTCCTTAACAAAGCCGCGGAAACGCGACCAAAGCCGCCACCTGGCCACACCCTGTTGTGGTGCTCCCCGGCTTCACGATTTGTATTTATCTTCAGCTGGATTTGCAGTTTAAGTCCAGGATTTTGACGAAATGGCCTTTGATCCTTGGCTTCAACCGATCGATTTGTAGGGATTTGTTCTAATTGATTTTCAACCAATCTGAACCGACCTGATTTGCCCTGATTTACTGAGTTCGAGTTAATTCTGATTTAATTCAGAATTCGATGGGCTTTTGGGCTCATTTCTCTTCACTCTCCTTTAGGAATGGGCCTGCAAATAAATTAAACATTTAATTAGAAAAAAACAGAGTTTATTCTATAATAAGTATGAGAATATGATAATAAAAGTGCAATATTAGTGACCAATCAATACAAGTTTGATGTAGAGAATAATCTTATGTGCCACACTTTGAAACATCTCTCGAAACCAATGATTGGTGATGGCCAAGGATCCATGTGAGACAAATATCACTAAGAGATTAGCGTGATTAGTTGAGTACTTAATAGTTAGTAGCCATGAATTTCTTCTCTTTTTTTAAATCAATTTCAAAAACTACATAATCATCGTTATTTTCATCATCTTCTTCGTTCACCATTGTTATCATTTCTTAACCGCAAGTTTCATTTCTTTTCCATTTTCCAAATCACTTCATCATGTTTTCACCTTCACTTTCCACTTCGTTTCTTTCATGTTTTATCTCGTTTTCTACTTTCTTATTTTTCACCGAATCCAAAAACCACTTCTTAATCTTTTTCTTATCATCGTTTTTATCGGCTTCTCCTCCTACCACTTCTAGCTTTCTTTTCCTTTTCTTTTCTCTTTCTTAAACAAAGAATTTGTTAATAACCAATATGAAAATGAATTGTTTATGCTTCTAGTGCCTCCCGTCCCTGTGGATTCAACCCGTATAGCCTATATGCTATAACGGAAGTATCGAAGAAGCCAAAGCACCATAACACTTTCTCTAATTTTCTAAAACACACATTTTCGTGCTCAGTTCCCCTCCGATCAATCCTTAATGAACTTATTAGAAAATGGCGTGCCCTTTAATTTTGATAATAGATGTCTAGAAGCATGGGAGAAATTGAAAAAAGAACTTATTTCCACTCTTATCATTTTGACACCTGATTGGACAAAAACTTTTGAGATCAAGTGCGATGTTTTTGATTTTACTATGGGCGCTGTTCTAGAACAGTGCATTGATAACAATCAGCACATGATATATTACTCGAGTAGGACTTTGAATGACGCCCAAAAAAATTCACCACGACCGAAAAGGAATTTTTGGCCGTGTATTTACGTTAGAAAAGTTTCATCTGTACCTACTAAGGTCCGAAACAATGGTATTTACGGACCACTCTGAGCAGAGGTTTCTAATAACAAAGAAGGATGCAAAAACACGACTTATCCACTGGATCCTTCTTTTGCAAGAATTTGATCTCGAAATTCAGGATAAAAAGGTGTAGAGAATGTGATCGTTGATCACTTATCCCAACTTTCCAATGAACCTACCGAAAAAAACACCCATTAATGATGATTTCCTTGACGAGCAACTCCTAGCAACATTTTAGGAACCATGGTACGCAGATATCGTAAATTATCATGCCATACAACAAATACCCTCTGATTGGACTAGGCAGGACAAGTATCGCTTCTTTTCTCAGGTTCAGTTCTTTTTTTGGGAAGAATTGTATCTTTTCAAGTATTGTACAGACCAGATCATCAGAAGGTGCATTCCAGATGACGAAGTTAGGAGTGTTTTTGCCTTTTGTCATGAACTTACCTGCAGTTAACATTTTGGTCCCTAAAAAACTGCGAAAAGGTCTCACAGAGTGGGTTCTACTGGCCCACTCTGTTCAAAGACTCTTTCAATTTTTGCAAGTCATGCCAAAATTGCCAAATGACTGGACGTTTATCACAGAAAGACATGATGCCCCTGAACCCTACGTTGGAAGTTAAGATTTTCAATGTTTGGGGCATCGGTTTCATGGGTCTGTTTCCTAGTTCATTTGGCAACCAGTACATCTTGATTGCAGTGGACTATGTTTCAATGTGAGTAAAAGTAGTACCAACCAAAATAAATGACAACAAGGTTGTTGTCAAATTTCTAAAAGAGAATATATTCTCTCGCAGTGCCCTGCGTGCGACAATAAGTGACAATGGATCTCATTTCTGTAATAGGACTTTCGAAGCCCTGATGGGAAAGTACTCCATAACTCACAACTTATCCACGGCATATCATCCTCAAACAATAGACAAGTGGAGGTTACAAATAGACAGATCAAACTAATTTTGGAGAAAACTGTTGGACAAAATAGAAAAGATTGGTCCATTAAGCTAATAAATGCACTATGGGCCCATCAGACTGCTTTTAAAACTATCCTCGATATGTTTCCATATAGACTGATTTTAAAAAAACCTGCTACCTGCCAGTTGAGTTAGAACACGGGCCTTGTGGGCTATCGAGCAGTTGAATTTCAACTGGGACAAGACCGACGAGCTGAGAAAGCTATAGATATCTGAATTTGAGAGGATACGAAATGAGGCTTATGAGAACGCTAAAATTGCAAAGAGCAAGACTAATTTTTTTCACGATCAATCCATCCACAGAAATCTTTTTGTCCCAGGACAAAAAGTACTGCTCTACAACTCGAGACTTCATCTTTTTCCGGGAAAACTCAAAACATGATGGTCAGGGCCTTTTTCAGTAAAAATAGTATTTTCATATGGTGCGGTGGAAATTTGTGACCAAAAGAATGGGAATGTATTCAAAGTAAATGAATAAAGGTTAAAACCATTCTTGACCACGGAGCCTGAAACACATGTTGATACCATGATGGGTCTCCTCGACCCATTTTATGAGTAATCAGGGCTCAATTCATGTTTTTTCCTTCGTCCGTTCATAGACAAATCCATTAATAAGGGAAATAAAAATAAAAAATAAAGTTTTTTTTGTAAAAAAAATGAGATTTTTGTCTATAAAAGAGAACCAAAATCTTAGTTTAATCTGAGAGAGAGAGAGAGAGAGAGAGATTAAGAGCGCCGCCACGCCCAAAAACCTTCAGCTCAAACGCTTCAATTTTGCCTCGCCAAAGCCATATTTTTCGCGTTTCCATGGCCTTCCTGAGATCTTCGTACCCCAGTGTCGATTTCTATACTAGATCTCAGATTTACTACCTGATCTCTGGGTTGCTATACAGACTATGTGAGGCAGTTTTGGATTGATTCAACCCCCCTAGGTTTTCGGGGAGATTTGCACACTTTTTCCCTCTTCTCTATTGAATTCTCTGCATACCATGACTCCCACTATTTTCCAGAAAAGGATTTTTCTAGAATTCTGAATGATATCAATGGATATGACTATGTATTTGTATATCACATTAGGGAACGAAATTGGTATAGTCTAGTCTATGACAATGCTGATGTTGATGTTGTTTTACTATCCAGATCTTTTCAAAAAGTTTTACACTGGGATTGACACGAACACCATAGACCTAGATTATAACCAATTCTTGGTTCATCTTGACAATGGGGTCTCCTATTCACAATATAAAAAATTGAGGAGGTCACACATGTCCCCATTCCTCCACATCACGCTGCACCCTTATCCCTGATTAAGTACATGACACTTATGGGTGCACAGTGTACAGAGTTGGATCGTGATCTCAAAGCAAGTACCATATTTTGAAATTTTCATGACGTTGGATGGTGGATCCAACGAAACATTTTAGGCATTGACCAGACCATCTCATTCAACAGACCTGTCCTACAAATAATTAACAGCCTGATGAATCGACAGCACACAGTCTACTTGAACACCATCCTATTGCAGCAATTACTTGTGAACTCACAACGCACTCGGGGTGCGAAGTACTCAATACCGATCTTAGTTACTCGTCTATGCAGAAACTTTCTGCCATACGAGGAGTTTTCCACTTACAATCGAGTCTTTGTTGCCCCAGAACAGATCACAATTGCGTACAACAACTGCTCGATATGGACACCTACTGTCCTTATTGAGGATGTTCCAACTGTGTCCTCCTCAGAGGAACAGATGGAGGAGGAAGATGAACCCGATTTTTGGCAACAGCCACCACCCACTGAGATTCATGCCTTCCATATGGGAAGACATAAAGAAGAACTTTAGCGGTTGGATTCGACTGAGGAGACAGATGAAGGAGCAGACCGCTTGACTGGATCGAATAGAGGAGGGTTTGCGGCGTTCACGATTGGCCGGTCCGTGCACTTCGACTGGACCGAGTCGCGGAGGAGGTGATACATTTCTTGTACTTTTTTGTGCATTTGCATTTCACGTCATACATTAGGGATAATGCATGAGATAAGTATAGGGAGGGATTACAGTAACATAGGATTTTCTTTTTCATTTTTAGGATATTTTTAGTTTTTCTTTTTAGGATAAGGATTTCTTTTTCTATTTTTTAGGATATTTTTAGTTTTTTCTTTATTTTCTAGCATTATCTTCTCCTTCCAAAAAAAAAAAAAATTTAAACTAGAAGAGAAGTTTTAGTAGTTTTTGTAAAAATACTAAATACTTATAGGGATTAAGGACAGCTGAACTAGAAAATTCTTTACCTTAGTTTAAATTAAAGAATATTGTTTGATTTTATAATTCAGGAGAAATTAGGAAAATAACCTAGTCTCAATTTTAGCCTTAATAAGTATGCATTTTCTTACACTTACACACTTGAGATATTTAGATAAAATCTCTAAGTGCCACTAAAAAATAAAAAATAAAAAATAAAATAATAATAATAAAAAATCGATTAAGCTGGATAATTGTGCCTCAAGAAGCATAATTATTCACGCCTAAAGGAAATAATAAATAAAAACCTTAGTTTCGTGGCCTCTTTTACTCGAGTCATTTAATCTGAGGGGTGTTTTCTTATCTAGTGCCCTAAGACCGCTTGATTTGAAAGTCATCGGTTAAAGACTCGTTACACGAGTAAATTAGAAAGCCTAAGAAAATTAAGAAAAAAATGATACATATAATAATCTTGTGGTACTAGAGTTCGAGTTGAAAAATCTTTAGAAAAATGGCACTTACACGAAATGCATATTAATTAAGGCTAAATGAAGGAATAAGTTAGAAGTTCAAAATTTCTCTTAATTATAAATAAAAATCATATTCTGGCATGAAGACTAAGGTATAGAAAGGACTAATAAGTGTTAAACTTAAAATTTATAATTACTTGGATATTTTTACAAAGATGATTTAAAATTCTTTTTCTACTTTAATAAGAGATTTTCAAAAATAACTAACATTTTCTTTTTCTTTTTGGATTTTGTGGGTGCAATCTGCTGAAAACCCTCAGGAGATTACAACTCCTCCTCTAAGGGAACCTAAAGGTTTAAAGGCCTGCTGCGCACGCTCAGTGCAGTCGCGTGATCTGTGAAAGTTGTCCAATAAAACTTAGTTTAGATTTTAGAGTTTACTCGAGGATAAGTAAACGATAGGCATGGGGGTGTGATTAGTTATCATATTCCCATTTTTTATCCCATTTTTTTGCTTATATGCTAATAAAACTCTGCTATTTAGCTGATCTTCTTCACTTGTGCATGTTTTATACCGAGAGGGGCAAAAAGGACAAATGGAGTCTGATTTTGGCTATTTATAGGAAAATTACGTGGATATTGCTTGATGCCCAAGTCTTCTAGAAGATACCCAAAGAATGACCCAGATTTAAAGCTCTCTCTTCAGAGGAATAAAGGAATAAGCCCTGACGATAACGACCCATGCCAGGTTCTGAAGGTTCGAGAAACATGGGCCAAAAGATCAGAGCAATTGGCCCTGATCTGGCCGCGAAAATGCGGCCTTGTCTGCGTTTGCGCAGCTAGTTCAAGGCCAATGGCTTGGATTTTGGTGGCATGTCCTCATCTGTAGAAATCCTAGCTACCCATTTTCTCTATAAATACCTCAGGGTTTCCCAGAGAGAGGGAGTTGAAAAATTAGGGTTTTTCTCTAGGATTTCTTTTAGTATCTCTTGTATTTTCTTCTTCTTTTGTTTTAGTTCAAAAATATTGAGATAGGGAGAGAGAGATTGTTACTGTAGTTGATAGTGAGAGTCAATGAACGCTAACTTCTTCTTTCTTCTCTAATTTCTTGGTTATTTTACGTGCTTTACTTTCATGCAAGTAGTGTAACAATGTTTTATTCTATACTCTTTTCTTTCATGTCTAGCTAACTCTCTAATTGCATGGTTAACTAACTACTAACCCACTAGTTATTAATCTCTTGATTGATAACCCACATGAATCAACAAGCATCATAATAAACCTTGTTTATACAAGAGCTATGTACAGCTTATGATGTACAGCTTATGATGAAGAGTTCTAACTCTAACTACTAACAAGTAGTTAACCTTCATATTTAATGCTTAACACTTGAGTTGTTCATGATCTAATGAATGTACAAACTTGTTTTGTGAAGTAAGTTGGATTGTGTCCATTCACCCTTGTCGATACTGATAGGGCACTTGCTTCTCACCCTATTCTCGCCTTCAAATGGATCTTGATGGGGGTGACGTTCAAGTTTTGCCATGTGAAATAAGGATGATGGAGAAAGACTTTCATATGAACTATACCGTGTGATGTTCTTACACTCACGTCTTGTGATTGCCAAGGATCTAAAGTGAGGCAATGTCATCAAGAGGCTAGTATGGTTATTGGGGGTTATTAGTAGAAAGTTAGCTATGCATTTCTCTTTATAAAAAACACAACTTCACTTTTCTTCACTATTTTCTACTTCACTTTTCTTCAAACCACTTTCAAACTTCTCTCGTATTTTCTTTTCACTTTATTTTTGATTTACATCACATTTTCATCTCTACTTTCTATACCACTTTCTTTTCTATTTTCAAAACCACCTCAAATTTTCATCGTTTTTCATTTTGTTTTTACATCACACTTCCACCAAACAAAATCATTTCATCTCATTTCACTTTCACCTCAATCACTTTCTCAAATTTTCTATTTTTAATTTTTATTTTCTTTGGAACTAAGAAGAAATTTCGAACATAAACATCAAAACCGGACAAATCTTCTATCGCCTGCCCTCGTTGTGGATACGACCCGCATTGCCACTATTGCTATCATGAAAGTTTCGAGAAAGCTACAACACTTCTAGAACCATGTCTCTTTTTGAAAATACGTGTTTTTGTGCACTGCTTCGCTTCGAACAGTAAACTTCTTTGAAGATATAGAAACTTGAAGCTCAAATATGTATTTCCCAAAAGCTTGTTTTCTTGCTTTTCAAAACATTTTCAAAACTTAAAACACAAATATTTCTCTTCAAAAATCTTGTAAAAAAACTTGTAGAAAACTTCAACTATGACTCCTATTTATTGGAATAGGGTAGAGATGATTAGAGAGTAAACCCATGTGTTAAAACAGTGGTTTAACCCAAATAATGTAAAATATATCCATTTGATAAATAAATAAAAACATTCAAACAGAAAACTAGCCGTTTTTGGCAGCTTTGCCAGAGTCCGGTTGACCGCCAACGACTATAAAAATAGCTGTTGGAGCACGCGGTCGACCGATTAGTTGATCGAGCTCAAACAGAGGGCTTAGCTCTTTGGCAGTCGACCGAGTCCACTGAAACCTAGAAACAGAGAGCACTGTAAGTTTTTGCAGTTGACCGACATGCACACGCACAAAGCTATACATATTTGATCGATCGGGTAATCGATCGACAGAGCTCTCAGCTCTGGCTAGCGATCGACTGGGTGGTCGACCAACTCACCATAAATATTGATTTTTAAATCTTTTTTAAATACATCTTTAAATCTAATAAATTTCTATAAATTCTACAAAAATAAGTTCATGTAAGTACATTAAGGCACCAATATGTTTGAACAAAAATTCAATACATATTACAAACATGAAAATTATTTTTGAGATGTTAAATACCATTTTAAAATACAAAAATTATTTTTTCAAAACTAAACTTTAAATTGAAAGATAAGTTTTTTCCAAAACTTGTATAAATACAAAAATAAATTTGTTAAACTAATTTGAAGCATAATGTGTATGGATAGAATCCAATACACATATAAAATGATATGAACTTGTTTTGAAGAAAATTCATTCATGAAAGTAAAAACATATTCTAGTTAAATCGAAATAGGTTAAACTGAAGCACCAAAACTTTTGATCTTAAAAATCAATATTTAACTTGTGTATGTGCTTGAGCCATCAAGTCTAATCTACTCTTTTGCACAAGATCTAGACATACAAACTCTAGTCTTCTTCTTCATGATGTGATCGTTCTTCTCCACTTGACTCGATCAAACACTTAATTCCTTGGAGTTAGACTCCATCTTGAGTGCTTGATGTGCTCTTTACACTTGAGCTCTTAAGTCAACACGTGTTAGCTTGAAGGAACTAAAAGCTAACTAAGATCTTTATCAACATCTAAAATATAAACAATACAAGATCATTAGTAGTATAACTACATGAGTTAATCATCATCAAAATTAGAGTGATAGGCTTTTGGGCCAACATCATTCACATCTTTTGACATAGATTCCAGCAACCTGTCCTTCCCATTAGAACCTTCAGTAAATCTTGTTAAACGAGGAGAACCTGCATCTTGACTTTCCTTAAAGTGAAACTATTATTTCGATCAATCTTCTCTACTTTATGTTTTCCCAAATATATCTTGAAATCCTAATCGAATCTCCTTCAAGTAAAAGGTGTTGGAATTGAAGAATATAAATGCGAATCTTTGAGTTGAATTATGGCGAGATCCATTGATTGAATCAATTGGATGATGGTTGGAGTGTGTTCTCCTTCCATTGGGGATGAACGTGGTATATTCACATGTTCAATTCCGACTTCGAATGAATGAGATATTCAAGTCTATAGATTGCCTAATTCAAAGCCTTAATGGGACGAAACTGTTGGAATGCCAACAGTTGCGACTGTTGGACTGCAACAGTTGTGACTGTTGGGTGCGTCAGTTGGGCAGCCAACAGTTGTGACTGTTGGGTCGAAAGGTTGCAACCTTTCCTTGGGTTCAGACCCGTTGGCCCCTCCTGGAGCGCTATAAATAGCGCTCCAGTTTCTCATTCTAAACACACCAACAACAAAGGAAATCTCTCTCTCTCTCTCTCTCTCTCTCTCTCTCTCTGAGTTCAGAACTGAAAGTGTTCTTCTTCGTTCAAAACTGGAAGTGAAGTTCTTCTTTATTCAGAACTGTAAGTGAAGTTCTTCTTCGTTCAGAACTGGAAGTGAAGTTCTTCGTTCAGAACTGTAAGTGAAGTTCTTCTTCGTTCAGAACTAGAAGTGAAGTTCTTCGTTCAGAACTGAAAGTAAAGTTCTTCTTCATTCAGAACTGTAAGTGAAGTTCTTCATCGTTCAGAACTGAAAGTGAAGTTCTTCGTTCAGAACTGTAAGTGAAGTTCTTCTTCGTTCAGAACTAGAAGTGAAGTTCTTCGTTCAGAACTGAAAGTGTTCTTCTTCGTTCAGAACTGGAAGTGAAGTTCTTCTTCGTTCAGAACTGGAAGTGAAATTCTTCATTCTGAACTGGGCAGTGAAGTTCTGAAGTAACTTTCAACGAGAAGTAGGAGAGTCAGTTTCCGAAGTGACTTCCAAAAGAGATTCTGCATAAATTCATTCTGAAAGAGGGCTCAGAAAATTCAACAGATTCTTTTAATAGAATTGTTGTCTGAATCTGGGACTTCTGAAGAAGAATATTCTTCAACCTTCCTTCTTCCTCTGCAGTGGGTGCTCCTCCAAATTAAAGGCAAATATTCATTCGAAATTTGTCCTTGTCCCGCTACTTCAATAATCCTGTGAAGGTACTGGTTGACTACGGTTCGACCGTACGGTGATTTGGTAGTGCTATCCAAATACCATGAAGGAGTGTTGTATCTTGGGAGACCAGCGTCCATTATCCCGTTAGCACCGGTGCGGGGGACGTAATTGTCTTAAGAAGATTCGCTCTAAGCGTACCTCACTCCAAATACTGTATAAGTGGATTAAGTCCTTTATATAGGGGATATACTTTATAGTATATCGAGACTGATTTAGATTCAGTCTAATTGGTGTATCTGGCCAGATTCCTGCAAGAAGATCCATCAGAGCCCGCAACTGATGCATGGACTCAATGTGACTTCCTTTGCCGAAATTATATATTAAATGGACTGGATGACTCTCTTACAATGTCTACAGTCCTATCACAACGGCAAAGAAGTTATGGGCCAGTCTTGACAAGAAGTACAAGACTGAGGATGCTGGTACCAAGAAGTTCATCGTAGGACGATTTCTAGAGTACAAAATGGTGGACAGCAAGACTGTAATCAGTCAGGTGCAAGAGTTCCAACTTATCTTGCATGAGATAGAAGCCGAAGGTATGATCCTACCTGAAACTTTTCAGGTTGCTACTATCATGGAGAAACTCCCACCTTCGTGGAGAGATTTCAAGAACTACCTGAAGCATAAGCGAAAGGAGTTGAAGTTGGAAGATCTCATTGTGAGGCTTCGAATCGAGGAGGACAACAGAAAGTCCGAGAAAAGGAGCAGCAAGAACTCCTACGAAGCAAAAGCCAATGTGATCGAAGACTCAAATGGGAAAGCGTCTACTTCCAAAGGCTTAAAGCGGAAGAAGACTTCCCAGGGGTACAAAGGCAAGGTCCAAGAAGGCAAGAACATGCGCTTCAAGGGAACCTGCTACATCTGCAACAAAGAGGGGCATAAGGCGAATGAATATCGCAGCCATCTCAAAAAGAACAAGAAAAGCCACCCACAGGCAAACTTGACCGACCATGAGTCTTCAAACCTTTCAGCTGTGGTGTCAGAAGTGAATCTGACAACCAACAATAAGGATTGGTGGGTAGACACTAGGGCTAATCGGCACATCTGCTCTGAGAAATTATTATTCTCTGAATATCAAAGACTAGAGCAAGATGAGCAACTATTCATGAGAAATTCAACCGTCTCAAAGGTTGAAGGAAAGGGTAAGGTCATCCTGAAGTGGACATCGGGGAAAGAGCTTACTCTTAACGATGTGCTTCATGTTCTAGACATCCGCAAGAATTTGATCTCCGGATCAATACTTAGTAAGAAAGAATTTAGAATGGTTTTTGAATCCGACAAATTTGTACTTACTAAGGGAGGGATGTATGTGGGAAAGGGTTATCTTGTTGATGGACTTTTTAAAGCCAATGTTGCAGTGCTAGATAAAAAGTCTATGTATTTGTACCCGAAGCTTATAAATAAAAGAAATTCTTCTGTTTATTTGCTTGAGTCTCCTATTTTGTGGCATGCTAGATTAGGACATGTAAATTACAAGTCATTAAAGAACTTGTCTAATCTGGGATAAATTCCTAAACTCAACTTGGAAGAAATTCGCAAGTGTGAGATTTGTGTTGAGGCCAAGATGGCGAAAAATTCATTTCACTCAATTAATCGAAATACAGAATCTTTAGGGTTAATTCATAGCGATCTGTGTGACTTGAAGTTTATGCCAACTAGAGGCGGTAAAAAGTATTTCATTACTTTTATTGATGACTGTACAAGTTACTGTTATGTGTATCTTTTAAACAGTAAGGATGAGGCAATAAATATGTTTATAACATATAAAGCCGAAGTTGAGAATCAACTCAACAAGAAAATCAAGATTCTAAAATCCGATAGAGGCAGAGAATATGAATCAAATGATTTTAGTGAGTTATGTGCTAATTTTGGTATAATCCATCAAACTACAGCACCATACACTCCTCAGCAGAATGGAATTGCTGAACGGAAGAACAGAACTTTGAAGGAGATGGTTAATTCCATGCTCGTAAGTTCTGGAGCTCCGCAGAACTTGTGGGGGGAAGCTCTATTAATTGCAAATTATATTCTAAATAGAGTACCTCACAAGAAACTTGGTCTTATACCATTCGAGTTATGGCATGGAAGGACACCTTCCTACCATTACCTCAAAATGTGGGGGTGCCTTGCAAAGGTGCTGGCACCATTACCTAAAAAGACTAAGTTGGGAGCAAAAATTATGGACTGCATATTCATAGGCTATGCCTTGAATAGTAGTGCCTACAGATTTCTGGTTCATAAATCAGATATATCAGATATTCATGTAAACATGATTATCGAATCTAGAGATGCTGTGTTCTTTGAAGACATCTTTCCGTACAAAAGGAAAGCAAATAAGACTTCTACGAAAAGAACACACGAGATGGCGTTCAGGGACGAAAGTTCCGAGGAACCGACTGTTAATGCGGAAACTGAACCAAGAAGAAGTCAGAGATCTAGAATCTCAAAATCTTTTGGTCTAGATTTCATAGTATACGCTATTGAAAGCGAGCCTCAAACATTTAAAGAGGCTATGTAATACCCCGTTCCCGGAATACGTACTTAGTTGCGTATTCAGATTTTCGGTCGTATTTTTTTCGATTTGTTTCCTGTATTTATTCTGTATTATGAATTCCTTATATGACAGTTTTATCTTGGATTTGGATTCGTGGATTCGGAGTCAGCCCTAGTCTGAACCGAAGGCCCGATCCTAGAGTATTACTCGATTTAGACATTCTGATAATTAGAATTGACCGATTTTAGTTTTAAATATCATTTTCCAATATTATATATTTTCTATGATTTTCTAGATTTTTCTGGAATTAAAATGAAAGTCTTCAAAACCGGTGTCGGCCAGTTCCGTTGACCGATTCCCGGATTTTTATTTCACAATCAGCTAGGAATTTCTAGATAGTCCTTTAGACTTTATTTCTTAGAATCCTATTTTTTTCTTAAATACTTTTTCTGAGAATTTTATGAATTTATGAAAATTCCAACGGAGTCGGTAGGTAACTGATTCCGGGATTTTTAGTTTTAAAACTATAAAGTATTTCTTGAAACGGATTTCACTATGATACTTAGTATAATATTCTTGATTTTTGATAATTATTTCGGGTCGTTCCGAGATACTTGAATTTCGGACGATTCCGGTATTTTCCCGAAAGATTTCCGCATCCGCCACTTGATCCCGGGAATCCGCCACTTTCATTATTTTCATTTTCCCTTCCAAGAAAATATCTTCTCTTTTCTAATTTCTTTTCCTTTTTCCTTTTCCTTTAATTCTCTTCCTTCCTTCCCAAGCCACACACTTTTCCAATTTTCCAAAATTCCAAATTCCATTTTTCTTCCACCAACTTCCTCATTAAATGCCCTCTTTTTCTCTCTCTTCCTTGGCCGGTCAAGTGGCCAAGAGAAGGACACTCATCCCCTCCTCCACTTTGCAAAAACCCCCCTCTCTTCTACTTTAATTGCATCACCTTCACAAATCCAAAAACCTATAAATACTTTTCCTTTTCATTTCTAATCCTTTTTCACTTCATTCTTCACTTCACCTTTCTCTTTCTTCTCTTCACCAAGAGCCAAACCCTAGCCACCTCCATCTCCTTCATCTCCACCACCACACCTACTCCAACTTCTCTCCTTCATCTTCTTCCTCCTTCATCTCCATGGGAAGCCACCACAAGGTCATCAACTCCAACCACTTCATCAACTCCACCAACATCTCCACTCTCTTTTCCATCATCAACCACTCCTTTTGGTAAGTAATTTTCATCACCAAGGCTTGATTAATTCTTAGTATACTTAAGTTTATCTATCATGTTCAATTGTGTCTTCAAATCCATGATTATTTAGCCATCAAACAAAACCCTAGAAAATCTGTTCTGTTTGCTGTTTCCCACGATTAGTCGACTAGACCTATAGATTAGTCGACTAGAAAACCCTAGCTGAAACGTAACCTTTCTGGAGCACAGTTTTAGTCGACTTAGGTTATTTATTAGTCGACTAGAAACCTCGATTAGTCGACTACTCCCTTGACCCTAGTCGACTAACCTTTCCTGAACCAGAAACCCAAACTCTCTGTATCACAGTATTAGTCGACTTGACATGACTGTTAGTCGACTTGAGATGTCTGTTAGTCGACTACTCTTTCCACCCAGTCGACTAACTTTTCCTGGATCAGAATATCAACTCTCTGGAACCCAGTTTTAGTCGACTATACCAAACTGTTAGTCGACTAACTCCACTATTAGTCGACTACTCTTCCATCCTAGTCGACTAACTTTAGCTGGTTGTCTTAGTTGATTCCTTTCTTGAATATGAACCTTACCCTCTAGCCTTATATCATGTATTGGTATTGCTTGACTTGTCACTTGACAAACATCATCTTACCTTCTCTCTTTCTCTCTCTCCTCTTCACTCTACATAATTATATCACAGGTTATGGCGCATCCCGAGCTTCCGTGGATTTTGGATCTTTTGGCATATTGGTGATTTAGGCGAGTAGTCTCGCTCTTCTCTATTTGAGTTTCCCGTTTCATCGGTCGATAAGTATTTCGCTTCTTATTTCCATATTCATGTATTGCACTACAATTGCTCATATTATGGTAGCTTCATCTTGTACTTGTGCCATGCTATTGATATGCTTACTTCTTTATCATATACTATGCGTGGCAGACCCTTCGTGGTCGTTGTATTCTTGGTTTCTGATATGTTATCACTTGCCCTGCTATTATTTCAGACCTGTCAGTTATATGCTACCTTTTAACACATGTATATCACTTTGGCAACTGTGTTATTACCTGACCATCTGACATGCCACTAATTGGCAAGACCTTCTTGTTATGTCATGATTTACCCAGACTATTATCAATCTCTTGTCATGTTTGATTGCTTGTTAAATATCATCACCTTATCATGCTATCTCTTGGCACCAAGCATGATGCGCCTGATTCTGATATAATTATCATGATAACGGGAATGTAGTATCTGATCTCCTGTTACGATTCCAGTTATGTATTCCAGTTATGATCCTGCTCATTCCCTTAATCTGATAATTATGTTAATAAGCCATAAAAAGGACAACTTGTATGGGGAATGGGAGGAAGTGATGGATGCCGGAATGATACCTTGCTTATAGTAGTGGAATAAAATATTGACGATTCGTGTTAGTGGGACTTTGGGCCCACAGAAGATGAGTGTTAGGGGGACTTTGGGCCTCCAAACTGGTCCCAGGTGTATGGGAACTACTATAAGAAGTACTATCAGTTCTCCATCTGCTTCCGTTAACAACCCTTGGCTTGCTTATATATGGATGTATGTGGGTTGGCCGTACACCAGGTCACATACCTAGATATATGGGTCAGACAAGTAATAATAAAAATAGATTCTGTTATGATTCTTGTTACACTTGTTATGCATGTTATGATTTCCGATATGTATTCCCGCTTGACTGTCATATGATTTGCAACTCTGATTCTATACGCTTGGATTTCTGTGGCATGAGATAATGGTATATAGATGAGGGTTTCCTTGTTTGGATTATTCCTTCGATGTATTAGTCTCATGGGACCGTGACCTAAGCGTATACAATCAATCTTGCTTATATCAGCTTTACTCTGGATTTCCTGTTTTATGATGTTTATGTCATACCCGTTCATACATACTTCATTTGTGTTCTAACCTTCCTGTCTCCTGTACTTGATACACACTCGTACTCATCCTGGCTCGCCACCTGGCATTATATCATACTCGCCTGGGGAGTTTTACTGACTCCCCTGGATTCTCATGTCCAGGTTTCGGAGCTTGGCGCGTATGGGTTTCCTGTTGCTGCTCAGAGTAGCGCAGCGGTAGCGTGGACCCCCAGCCGATCATCCAGAGCCACATCCTTCCAGGCCCCCTGTATGCCTCTCGAGTTTCCTCTTAGCAAACTCGTGAGTGCCCTTTTTCTATTCATACTTGTACATTTCCTTGTATACTTGTATGTGAGCGCCCTTTTATGCTGTTCCTGTATGTATATCTCTTGTACTCTCGCATTTGCGCATATCTGTGATGTATTATTATTGTAATATTCATCACCTCTGGTGATAACTCTGTAATTGTATATATATATGTGTTGGAATGTAAAATGCACCATATGCTTCCGTACTCTGATTCTTGTTTGTACTGATGCTTAGCGTATATACGGGAAGGTACTTCGGACTTACGTATATACGTTGCAGTGACGACCCCGTATCGCCGGGATCGGGGCGTTACAGGATGGTATCAGAGCTTAGGCTCTAACTTCCTCAGTACGTCCAGAAGGCAAATCAATGGTAAAGAGATTTGCAACTGGAATACATGAGTCTTGGTTATACATTCCAACTACAAGTGCAGAGTTATCTATTTCTTGACCATCCTTCCTTTGATTCCTAAATCCTTTCCATATCCCTTCCCTGTTTTGGTTTTATGAAGCCTTTATGCTAACTTAAGATATGACTAGACTAGAGAGGTAGTGGCTGGTTCTGCATGAAGCTATTATGTGACCTCTTCGGCGAACTCTATGAAGCTTGGTATTCTCCAGATCGATCTTGACCTGGCTATCTTTCAGAAGACAGCAGTCGGAATTCTCTACGGATATTCTACATTCTCTACTATGTCGTTCAGGGTGATTGGTGCCTGGTATTCGGGATTCTTAATTATCGGCCTTCTTTATTATGCTCAGGACTATCAGGGTTTTCTTTATCTTCGGTATTCTGGCTCATTTATTGCACAGCCACGACATCAGCAGTATTATTCAGCATTATTCGAAGATTTATACAGCCGGAAGTGCGGAGGATGATTAATGTTCAGTCGACTTGAGAGCCCTACCTATAGTGCTTCATATCTTAAATCGGTATAAATTCCACCCTTGTCCCCTTTGTGTTCAATTTACCCCTTAACGAAATTGCGAGGACGCAATTTTTTGTAAGGTGGGTGGATTGTAATACCCCGTTCCCGGAATACGTACTTAGTTGCGTATTCAGATTTTCGGTCGTATTTTTTTCGATTTGTTTCCTGTATTTATTCTGTATTATGAATTCCTTATATGACAGTTTTATCTTGGATTTGGATTCGTGGATTCGGAGTCAGCCCTAGTCTGAACCGAAGGCCCGATCCTAGAGTATTACTCGATTTAGACATTCTGATAATTAGAATTGACCGATTTTAGTTTTAAATATCATTTTCCAATATTATATATTTTCTATGATTTTCTAGATTTTTCTGGAATTAAAATGAAAGTCTTCAAAACCGGTGTCGGCCAGTTCCGTTGACCGATTCCCGGATTTTTATTTCACAATCAGCTAGGAATTTCTAGATAGTCCTTTAGACTTTATTTCTTAGAATCCTATTTTTTTCTTAAATACTTTTTCTGAGAATTTTATGAATTTATGAAAATTCCAACGGAGTCGGTAGGTAACTGATTCCGGGATTTTTAGTTTTAAAACTATAAAGTATTTCTTGAAACGGATTTCACTATGATACTTAGTATAATATTCTTGATTTTTGATAATTATTTCGGGTCGTTCCGAGATACTTGAATTTCGGACGATTCCGGTATTTTCCCGAAAGATTTCCGCATCCGCCACTTGATCCCGGGAATCCGCCACTTTCATTATTTTCATTTTCCCTTCCAAGAAAATATCTTCTCTTTTCTAATTTCTTTTCCTTTTTCCTTTTCCTTTAATTCTCTTCCTTCCTTCCCAAGCCACACACTTTTCCAATTTTCCAAAATTCCAAATTCCATTTTTCTTCCACCAACTTCCTCATTAAATGCCCTCTTTTTCTCTCTCTTCCTTGGCCGGCCAAGTGGCCAAGAGAAGGACACTCATCCCCCTCCTCCACTTTGCAAAAACCCCCCTCTCTTCTACTTTAATTGCATCACCTTCACAAATCCAAAAACCTATAAATACTTTTCCTTTTCATTTCTAATCCTTTTTCACTTCATTCTTCACTTCACCTTTCTCTTTCTTCTCTTCACCAAGAGCCAAACCCTAGCCACCTCCATCTCCATCATCTCCACCACCACACCTACTCCAACTTCTCTCCTTCATCTTCTTCCTCCTTCATCTCCGTGGGAAGCCACCACAAGGTCATCAACTCCAACCACTTCATCAACTCCACCAACATCTCCACTCTCTTTTCCATCATCAACCACTCCTTTTGGTAAGTAATTTTCATCACCAAGGCTTGATTAATTCTTAGTATACTTAAGTTTATCTATCATGTTCAATTGTGTCTTCAAATCCATGATTATTTAGCCATCAAACAAAACCCTAAAAAATCTGTTCTGTTTGCTGTTTCCCACGATTAGTCGACTAGACCTATAGATTAGTCGACTAGAAAACCCTAGCTGAAACGTAACCTTTCTGGAGCACAGTTTTAGTCGACTTAGGTTATTTATTAGTCGACTAGAAACCTCGATTAGTCGACTACTCCCTTGACCCTAGTCGACTAACCTTTCCTGAACCAGAAACCCAAACTCTCTGTATCACAGTATTAGTCGACTTGACATGACTGTTAGTCGACTTGAGATGTCTGTTAGTCGACTACTCTTTCCACCCAGTCGACTAACTTTTCCTGGATCAGAATATCAACTCTCTGGAACCCAGTTTTAGTCGACTATACCAAACTGTTAGTCGACTAACTCCACTATTAGTCGACTACTCTTCCATCCTAGTCGACTAACTTTAGCTGGTTGTCTTAGTTGATTCCTTTCTTGAATATGAACCTTACCCTCTAGCCTTATATCATGTATTGGTATTGCTTGACTTGTCACTTGACAAACATCATCTTACCTTCTCTCTTTCTCTCTCTCCTCTTCACTCTACATAATTATATCACAGGTTATGGCGCATCCCGAGCTTCCGTGGATTTTGGATCTTTTGGCATATTGGTGATTTAGGCGAGTAGTCTCGCTCTTCTCTATTTGAGTTTCCCGTTTCATCGGTCGATAAGTATTTCGCTTCTTATTTCCATATTCATGTATTGCACTACAATTGCTCATATTATGGTAGCTTCATCTTGTACTTGTGCCATGCTATTGATATGCTTACTTCTTTATCATATACTATGCGTGGCAGACCCTTCGTGGTCGTTGTATTCTTGGTTTCTGATATGTTATCACTTGCCCTGCTATTATTTCAGACCTGTCAGTTATATGCTACCTTTTAACACATGTATATCACTTTGGCAACTGTGTTATTACCTGACCATCTGACATGCCACTAATTGGCAAGACCTTCTTGTTATGTCATGATTTACCCAGACTATTATCAATCTCTTGTCATGTTTGATTGCTTGTTAAATATCATCACCTTATCATGCTATCTCTTGGCACCAAGCATGATGCGCCTGATTCTGATATAATTATCATGATAACGGGAATGTAGTATCTGATCTCCTGTTACGATTCCAGTTATGTATTCCAGTTATGATCCTGCTCATTCCCTTAATCTGATAATTATGTTAATAAGCCATAAAAAGGACAACTTGTATGGGGAATGGGAGGAAGTGATGGATGCCGGAATGATACCTTGCTTATAGTAGTGGAATAAAATATTGACGATTCGTGTTAGTGGGACTTTGGGCCCACAGAAGATGAGTGTTAGGGGGACTTTGGGCCTCCAAACTGGTCCCAGGTGTATGGGAACTACTATAAGAAGTACTATCAGTTCTCCATCTGCTTCCGTTAACAACCCTTGGCTTGCTTATATATGGATGTATGTGGGTTGGCCGTACACCAGGTCACATACCTAGATATATGGGTCAGACAAGTAATAATAAAAATAGATTCTGTTATGATTCTTGTTACACTTGTTATGCATGTTATGATTTCCGATATGTATTCCCGCTTGACTGTCATATGATTTGCAACTCTGATTCTATACGCTTGGATTTCTGTGGCATGAGATAATGGTATATAGATGAGGGTTTCCTTGTTTGGATTATTCCTTCGATGTATTAGTCTCATGGGACCGTGACCTAAGCGTATACAATCAATCTTGCTTATATCAGCTTTACTCTGGATTTCCTGTTTTATGATGTTTATGTCATACCCGTTCATACATACTTCATTTGTGTTCTAACCTTCCTGTCTCCTGTACTTGATACACACTCGTACTCATCCTGGCTCGCCACCTGGCATTATATCATACTCGCCTGGGGAGTTTTACTGACTCCCCTGGATTCTCATGTCCAGGTTTCGGAGCTTGGCGCGTATGGGTTTCCTGTTGCTGCTCAGAGTAGCGCAGCGGTAGCGTGGACCCCCAGCCGATCATCCAGAGCCACATCCTTCCAGGCCCCCTGTATGCCTCTCGAGTTTCCTCTTAGCAAACTCGTGAGTGCCCTTTTTCTATTCATACTTGTACATTTCCTTGTATACTTGTATGTGAGCGCCCTTTTATGCTGTTCCTGTATGTATATCTCTTGTACTCTCGCATTTGCGCATATCTGTGATGTATTATTATTGTAATATTCATCACCTCTGGTGATAACTCTGTAATTGTATATATATATGTGTTGGAATGTAAAATGCACCATATGCTTCCGTACTCTGATTCTTGTTTGTACTGATGCTTAGCGTATATACGGGAAGGTACTTCGGACTTACGTATATACGTTGCAGTGACGACCCCGTATCGCCGGGATCGGGGCGTTACAGGATGGTATCAGAGCTTAGGCTCTAACTTCCTCAGTACGTCCAGAAGGCAAATCAATGGTAAAGAGATTTGCAACTGGAATACATGAGTCTTGGTTATACATTCCAACTACAAGTGCAGAGTTATCTATTTCTTGACCATCCTTCCTTTGATTCCTAAATCCTTTCCATATCCCTTCCCTGTTTTGGTTTTATGAAGCCTTTATGCTAACTTAAGATATGACTAGACTAGAGAGGTAGTGGCTGGTTCTGCATGAAGCTATTATGTGACCTCTTCGGCGAACTCTATGAAGCTTGGTATTCTCCAGATCGATCTTGACCTGGCTATCTTTCAGAAGACAGCAGTCGGAATTCTCTACGGATATTCTACATTCTCTACTATGTCGTTCAGGGTGATTGGTGCCTGGTATTCGGGATTCTTAATTATCGGCCTTCTTTATTATGCTCAGGACTATCAGGGTTTTCTTTATCTTCGGTATTCTGGCTCATTTATTGCACAGCCACGACATCAGCAGTATTATTCAGCATTATTCGAAGATTTATACAGCCGGAAGTGCGGAGGATGATTAATGTTCAGTCGACTTGAGAGCCCTACCTATAGTGCTTCATATCTTAAATCGGTATAAATTCCACCCTTGTCCCCTTTGTGTTCAATTTACCCCTTAACGAAATTGCGAGGACGCAATTTTTGTAAGGTGGGTGGATTGTAATACCCCGTTCCCGGAATACGTACTTAGTTGCGTATTCAGATTTTCGGTCGTATTTTTTTTCGATTTGTTTCCTGTATTTATTCTGTATTATGAATTCCTTATATGACAGTTTTATCTTGGATTTGGATTCGTGGATTCGGAGTCAGCCCTAGTCTGAACCGAAGGCCCGATCCTAGAGTATTACTCGATTTAGACATTCTGATAATTAGAATTGACCGATTTTAGTTTTAAATATCATTTTCCAATATTATATATTTTCTATGATTTTCTAGATTTTTCTGGAATTAAAATGAAAGTCTTCAAAACCGGTGTCGGCCAGTTCCGTTGACCGATTCCCGGATTTTTATTTCACAATCAGCTAGGAATTTCTAGATAGTCCTTTAGACTTTATTTCTTAGAATCCTATTTTTTTCTTAAATACTTTTTCTGAGAATTTTATGAATTTATGAAAATTCCAACGGAGTCGGTAGGTAACTGATTCCGGGATTTTTAGTTTTAAAACTATAAAGTATTTCTTGAAACGGATTTCACTATGATACTTAGTATAATATTCTTGATTTTTGATAATTATTTCGGGTCGTTCCGAGATACTTGAATTTCGGACGATTCCGGTATTTTCCCGAAAGATTTCCGCATCCGCCACTTGATCCCGGGAATCCGCCACTTTCATTATTTTCATTTTCCCTTCCAAGAAAATATCTTCTCTTTTCTAATTTCTTTTCCTTTTTCCTTTTCCTTTAATTCTCTTCCTTCCTTCCCAAGCCACACACTTTTCCAATTTTCCAAAATTCCAAATTCCATTTTTCTTCCACCAACTTCCTCATTAAATGCCCTCTTTTTCTCTCTCTTCCTTGGCCGGCCAAGTGGCCAAGAGAAGGACACTCATCCCCCTCCTCCACTTTGCAAAAACCCCCCTCTCTTCTACTTTAATTGCATCACCTTCACAAATCCAAAAACCTATAAATACTTTTCCTTTTCATTTCTAATCCTTTTTCACTTCATTCTTCACTTCACCTTTCTCTTTCTTCTCTTCACCAAGAGCCAAACCCTAGCCACCTCCATCTCCATCATCTCCACCACCACACCTACTCCAACTTCTCTCCTTCATCTTCTTCCTCCTTCATCTCCATGGGAAGCCACCACAAGGTCATCAACTCCAACCACTTCATCAACTCCACCAACATCTCCACTCTCTTTTCCATCATCAACCACTCCTTTTGGTAAGTAATTTTCATCACCAAGGCTTGATTAATTCTTAGTATACTTAAGTTTATCTATCATGTTCAATTGTGTCTTCAAATCCATGATTATTTAGCCATCAAACAAAACCCTAAAAAATCTGTTCTGTTTGCTGTTTCCCACGATTAGTCGACTAGACCTATAGATTAGTCGACTAGAAAACCCTAGCTGAAACGTAACCTTTCTGGAGCACAGTTTTAGTCGACTTAGGTTATTTATTAGTCGACTAGAAACCTCGATTAGTCGACTACTCCCTTGACCCTAGTCGACTAACCTTTCCTGAACCAGAAACCCAAACTCTCTGTATCACAGTATTAGTCGACTTGACATGACTGTTAGTCGACTTGAGATGTCTGTTAGTCGACTACTCTTTCCACCCAGTCGACTAACTTTTCCTGGATCAGAATATCAACTCTCTGGAACCCAGTTTTAGTCGACTATACCAAACTGTTAGTCGACTAACTCCACTATTAGTCGACTACTCTTCCATCCTAGTCGACTAACTTTAGCTGGTTGTCTTAGTTGATTCCTTTCTTGAATATGAACCTTACCCTCTAGCCTTATATCATGTATTGGTATTGCTTGACTTGTCACTTGACAAACATCATCTTACCTTCTCTCTTTCTCTCTCTCCTCTTCACTCTACATAATTATATCACAGGTTATGGCGCATCCCGAGCTTCCGTGGATTTTGGATCTTTTGGCATATTGGTGATTTAGGCGAGTAGTCTCGCTCTTCTCTATTTGAGTTTCCCGTTTCATCGGTCGATAAGTATTTCGCTTCTTATTTCCATATTCATGTATTGCACTACAATTGCTCATATTATGGTAGCTTCATCTTGTACTTGTGCCATGCTATTGATATGCTTACTTCTTTATCATATACTATGCGTGGCAGACCCTTCGTGGTCGTTGTATTCTTGGTTTCTGATATGTTATCACTTGCCCTGCTATTATTTCAGACCTGTCAGTTATATGCTACCTTTTAACACATGTATATCACTTTGGCAACTGTGTTATTACCTGACCATCTGACATGCCACTAATTGGCAAGACCTTCTTGTTATGTCATGATTTACCCAGACTATTATCAATCTCTTGTCATGTTTGATTGCTTGTTAAATATCATCACCTTATCATGCTATCTCTTGGCACCAAGCATGATGCGCCTGATTCTGATATAATTATCATGATAACGGGAATGTAGTATCTGATCTCCTGTTACGATTCCAGTTATGTATTCCAGTTATGTATTCCAGTTATGATCCTGCTCATTCCCTTAATCTGATAATTATGTTAATAAGCCATAAAAAGGACAACCTGTATGGGGAATGGGAGGAAGTGATGGATGCCGGAATGATACCTTGCTTATAGTAGTGGAATAAAATATTGACGATTCGTGTTAGTGGGACTTTGGGCCCACAGAAGATGAGTGTTAGGGGGACTTTGGGCCTCCAAACTGGTCCCAGGTGTATGGGAACTACTATAAGAAGTACTATCAGTTCTCCATCTGCTTCCGTTAACAACCCTTGGCTTGCTTATATATGGATGTATGTGGGTTGGCCGTACACCAGGTCACATACCTAGATATATGGGTCAGACAAGTAATAATAAAAATAGATTCTGTTATGATTCTTGTTACACTTGTTATGCATGTTATGATTTCCGATATGTATTCCCCCTTGACTGTCATATGATTTGCAACTCTGATTCTATACGCTTGGATTTCTGTGGCATGAGATAATGGTATATAGATGAGGGTTTCCTTGTTTGGATTATTCCTTCGATGTATTAGTCTCATGGGACCGTGACCTAAGCGTATACAATCAATCTTGCTTATATCAGCTTTACTCTGGATTTCCTGTTTTATGATGTTTATGTCATACCCGTTCATACATACTTCATTTGTGTTCTAACCTTCCTGTCTCCTGTACTTGATACACACTCGTACTCATCCTGGCTCGCCACCTGGCATTATATCATACTCGCCTGGGGAGTTTCACTGACTCCCCTGGATTCTCATGTCCAGGTTTCGGAGCTTGGCGCGTATGGTTTCCTGTTGCTGCTCAGAGTAGCGCAGCGGTAGCGTGGACCCCCAGCCGATCATCCAGAGCCACATCCTTCCAGGCCCCCTGTATGCCTCTCGAGTTTCCTCTTAGCAAACTCGTGAGTGCCCTTTTTCTATTCATACTTGTACATTTCCTTGTATACTTGTATGTGAGCGGCCTTTTATGCTGTTCCTGTATGTATATCTCTTGTACTCTCGCATTTGCGCATATCTGTGATGTATTATTATTGTAATATTCATCACC
The DNA here is from genome assembly GCA_038442645.1 of Agave tequilana. Lineage (NCBI taxonomy): Eukaryota > Viridiplantae > Streptophyta > Magnoliopsida > Asparagales > Asparagaceae > Agave > Agave tequilana. The sequence goes on along the minus strand of JAVJIF010032345.1, from coordinate 103,824 downwards.
TCTGGTGATAACTCTGTAATTGTATATATATATATGTGTTGGAATGTAAAATGCACCATATGCTTCCGTACTCTGATTCTTGTCTGTACTGATGCTTAGCGTATATACGGGAAGGTACTTCGGACTTACGTGTATACGTTGCAGTGACGACCCCGTATCGCCGGGATCGGGGCGTTACAGGCTATGTCAACCCCAGAAGCACAAAATGTTATATATAACGGTAAGTCTAGACATATTCGTCGTAGACATAATACCGTGAAGCAGTTGCTCTCAAATGGAATTATTTCTATTGACTTTGTATCGTCAAAAGGATAATTTAGCGGATCCGCTTACTAAAGGTTTAAGTGGAGAGCGTATAAACTGCACATCGAGGGGAATGGGTCAAAAAGCCTAACCATACCGAGTCAGCTTAATGGAAACCTCACTTAGCGACTGGAGATCCCACGGACTAAGTTCAAGAGGAAAAACTAGTTATGATTGACTCAGCAAGTAAGTACTTGGGAGCTTGACTCCAATCCATTCCTAAGGTGCACATAAGTGCTTTTCTACAAGTGGATTAAGGATAAGCTTAACGCTTTTAATGATGTCTATATCTTGTTACTAAACAAGTGGAGTAGAGTAGACTACTCTTAATAGGACGATCACCTATGTGAGTATAGAGTTGGGTCGGCTCTTTGGGAATTTCTATGGAGGCTGTTATTCTCTAAAGATACTCTCTGAAACCAAGAATGTCCAGGGCCAAAACGGACACAACCGAGAACCAAAGTTGATTTGGAAAGTCACTGTGTCAAGCTTGTTGACTTGGCTTACACTAACGGCTAACAATTCAATACCTAGTTCACTGATTAGCCAGTAAGTCCGATAAAGCTTTCGCTATGGAAGGTTCAAGACCTAGTTCACCTATCCTGATGCAGTTTCTTTTCTAAAGTACCTTTCACAATAGAGTCAGTCTCTTTGTGTGTCATTTCCTTGAATCTCCATTCATTGTGGGGGATTGTTGGAATTGAAGAATATAAATGCGAATCTTTGAGTTGAATTATGGAGAGATTCGTTGATCGAATTAATTGGATGATGGTTGGAGTGTGTTCTCCTTCCATTGGGGATGAACGTGGTATATTCACATGTTCAATTCCGACTTCGAATGAATGAGATATTCAAGTTTATAGATTGCCTAATTCAAAGCCTTAATGGGACGAAACTGTTGGAATGCCAACAGTTGCGACTGTTGGACTGCAAACAGTTGTGACTGTTGGGTGCGTCAGTTGGGCAGCCAACAGTTGTGACCGTTGGGTCGAAAGGTTGAAACCTTTCGTTGGGTTCAGACCCGTTGGCCCCTCCTGGAGCGCTATAAATAGCGCTCCAGTTTCTCATTCTAAACACACCAACAACAAAGGAAATCTCTCTCTCTCTCTCTCTCTCTCTCTCTCTCTCTCTCTCTCTTTCTCTCTGAGTTCAGAACTGAAAGTGTTCTTCTTCGTTCAGAACTGGAAGTGAAGTTCTTCTTCATTCAGAACTGTAAGTGAAGTTCTTCTTCGTTCAGAACTGGAAGTGAAGTTCTTCGTTCAGAACTGTAAGTGAAGTTCTTCTTCGTTCAGAACTGGAAGTGAAGTTCTTCTTCATTCAGAACTGTAAGTGAAGTTCTTCTTCGTTCAGAACTGGAAGTGAAGTTCTTCGTTCAAAACTGTAAGTGAAGTTCTTCTTCGTTTAGAACTGGAAGTGAAGTTCTTCATTCAGAACTAGAAGTATTCTTCTTCGTTCAGAACTGGAAGTGAAGTTCTTCTTCGTTCAGAACTGGAAGTGAAGTTCTTCATTCTGAACTGGGCAGTGAAGTTCTGAAGTAACTTCCAACGAGAAGTGGGAGAGTCAGTTTCCGAAGTGACTTCCAAAAGAGATTCTGCATAAATTCATTCTGAAAGAGGGCTCAGAAAATTCAACAGATTCTTTTAATAGAATTGTTGTCTGAATCTGGGACTTCTGAAGAAGGATATTCTTCAACCTTCCTTCTTCCTCTGCAGTGGGTGCTCCTCCAAAGTAAAGGCAAATATTCATTCGAAATTTGTCCTTGTCCCGCTGCTTCAACAATCCTGTGAAGGTACTTGTTGACTACGGTTCGACCGTACGGTGATTTGGTAGTGCTATCCAAATACCGTGAAGGAGTGTTGTATCTTGGGAGACCAGCATCCATTATCCCGTTAGCACCGGTGCGGGGGACGTAATTGTCTTAAGGAGATTCGCTCTAAGCGTACCTCACTCCAAATACTGTATAAGTGAATTAAGTTCTTTATACAGGGGATATACTTTATAGTATATCGAGACTGATTTAGGTTCAGTCTAATTGGTGTTTAACCAAGGAAGGAAATTGAAAGGTGGTTCTTAAATTAAGGAACGTTCTATTGAACGGAAAACCTCCCACCTGATATTTGCCGACCTGGCCAATTAGATTGTTGATATCTCAGTGATCTTGATTAGTTGTCAGATTGATTCCCGTTAACAAGAATAACAACAAAAGGTCGAACACCTTGCGAGCACGAATAACGGATCTCTTCCAAAAAATATGTTGAACACCTGGGGAACACCAAGATGGCTCTAATATCAGTTTGTTGTAACAAACGGGTTTCAAATCCATAAATTCAGTGAATAAAATAAAGAAAGAATCACACCAAGCAATCACCAAATAGAGAAAAAATAGTAAGCACAAGATTTAACGTTGTTCGTCTATATTGATGCACGTTCACGAGGAAGGAACGAGGAATCCACTAATATAAAAAAGAGAGGTCGGCTCTTTTTTTTTTTTTTTTTTTCCGATTTTCGCAATAATTTCAGATGTATTACTACTGTACCTTTTCTCTCTTTTCTTCTAATGCACAAAATCTGAAACCCTCCCGGTATGTCAAACAGGTTTGGTTTGGGTATGGATAGAAAACAGGTATGGGTTTGGATATTGAGTCGTAGTACAGCATAGCTGCATAAACTCATGAGTGGGTTAGATATAAATCAGTATGGGTCTAAAATTCCATTTAAAAATACTAGATAGCTTGGTTTTTTCCTTTGTCATCTCCAATCTTGCCCAAATTTGTAACATAATGGTGGCACTTTCTCACATCAAAGTTAATTATAGGTAGGATAACTCGTCTCTGTAGAGATTCTGCCGGCCACAACAATACAAATCATTCCTCAGTTAGGTTAGAGATTTGACTCATCTTCACGGACCACTACGTGCACTTCTGCACTTCAATCATATAGGGAAAGTGAGTTATTTTCAAACGTGAGAGATAATATGAAAGCAATGAATGGACGTAACCATCACCTTTACATATTCCCTTCACTTTTGACAAAATAATAATAATCATTCATCTCACTTTTCATTCTCGCTTCCACGATAGTGTGGAAGCAGAAGATCACTAAAGCGATGAGCCAAAGAGTATTATATCATCTCACTTCCACAAAAAAAAAGTGGCTTTCTGTTTGTGGTGTTCATTTTGATTGATTGCGGTGTTCATATTGTCAACATCTTTGAAGCATTTTTCAGAATCAAGATATAGCAAGTAGAAAATAATTAGTTGAAAAAAATTTGCATTCAGATGATGCAAGAGTGATGAAAAGTTTATTACTAGTGTCATTCAACTTTTCGGTGTGGATATGAACAGTGGCGGACACATGATATTTTTTGTGTGAGATAAAATCCGGCTTACCGTAGATCGAACCCACCACAAGCAATTTGAGGCGCTCCCCGGATAATACCTCTCAGAACAAATACGAAAAAGCACACCTTTCAGGTTAGAAGTACCAGCGTGATGCCGGACTAAGATCATCGGGTATGAGAATCAGTAAGTGAAATGGTAATGACCGGCAGAGAAAAACTGCCGGTGTGGTTGAAGGGTGGACTAGCACAGGGAACTGTTAGTGTGATGAACTAGAATAAGGAAACTTTCAGTATAATGGATGGACTAACACATGGAACTGCTAATGTGATAGTGGACAGAACAAGAAAACTTTCAGTATAGTGGATGGACTAGCATAGAGATCTGCTAGTGTAATGGTGTATGTGTGTGCTATGAGGATTAAGGAAGCGGTCCCCTTCTTCTGGGAGAAGAAGGATCATATATGCCTAATAAGAATGCTGACATGGAGGCGTGTTCGGTAGGAGGAATTGAATTAAGTAAGAGTTCAGAGTAAACCGTTTATATCTGCATGCTGATGATCAAACTCTAAATATGTATGAAGTTTTACTTTACTCCTTCAAATCACCGTTCGTAGCACAAGTTATAACGGGTCGTATCCACAGGGAGGGCTAGCGATGAAAGCGTTCACGGTTTTTATGTTAAAGTTTTTGAGAAGAAAAACAGAAGTTCTTTGTTTAAAAATTGAAAAACAAAACAAAGTAGAAAGAGAGTGAAGAATCTTTGTAGAGTTTTTAAGAAAAGGAAAACGGAATAAAAAACGGTGATGTGGAAAAAGAGAAAGTTTTAGAAAAGGGTTTTAGAATTCGATAGAGAGGAAGTCATGACTAACTAATATTCTACACTACTAACTTACTAAGCTCGTTGGGTGATTTATGCCTCATGTAAATTCATTGACATTAGTACATCTTACTTTGTCAAATTAATATGTTGTCCCAAATTGAGGATGTGTTCTCATCTAGGTTTGGCTAGGTGGCCTCCTTAGATCATCAGCTCCCAATAAATTCTAAATAATGGAACATAGGTATTCACACTTAGGTATGCTAAATAAGAATGTAAGATTCATTAGCCCATCAAAGCTATAACAAAGTAGCATGATATAAGAAACTTGTACAATAGGTGTTAGCATACTAAAGTGATCCATCTTCATGTTCCATCAAGGCACTTGTTCAAGAGACAAGGCTCTAAATGAGGCACACATGATAGAGGTGATACAAAACATTCACTAGAATTGAAACACTACTGATCTTCATTGAGAATAAAAAGACTTATTAATTACAAGACTAGAAATAAAAATATCCAATGATTCATATGAGCTAGCAATCACCCAAGAGTTAGTAGTTAGTAGTGTTAGGAGTTAGTTAGTCATGTTAATAGATTAGTTAGCCATAGAAAAGAAAAACAAGAAAGAAGACATGGTGAAATATAAGTGAAAGAAAGTAAAGAACTTGGAAAGTAAATGCAATAGAAAAAGAAAGAATTTAGGAAGAAAAGCTTGAGCCTTTGTATTGAGTTATCACTTCTTCAATTACAGAGATCTCTCTCACCCTCACTCTCTCTTTTCTAGATCTAGAAGAAGAAAATAAATATTACACAAGAAGACTAAAGAGAACTTAAAGAAATTCTAACTATTTACCTAAACAAAGATGTTATTCTCTCCTCCCCTTTTTACAGAGGCCCTGGGGGTTTATTTATAGGCTTCAGGAGAAGATCATATCCCATAACAGCTATAGGATCAATCGCTTGATCAACGACCAAGGAAATGCCACGGATCCGCGGCCAGGGCCGCGTTTCCGCAGCAGCATCTTGGCCGTTGCACTAACAATTTCTCTGACATTCTGTTACGCTGCGTGTGTCCAGTTGGAGCTTCTAGAAGTTGGGGAATATGTCTTGGGTCATTCCAGAATTGGGCTTCCTTGTTGTGGGCTCCTAAAAACTCCTTTAATTCCTTAAAAATCTCAAGATTTGGACCTTCTTCTCCATTAAAGAATGAACCTGAAAAATAAGAAAGAAAAACAATAAAGATCATATTTTTATTAACATAAAGTATGGTAAGGTGATATAAAATGATGCAAAATGAACTCCAATCACACCCCCATACCTAGCTTTTGCTCGTCCCTGAGCAAAATAAGTAAAGAAAAAGAGAAAAACCCTAACTAAATTATTACACCACTCTCGTAGGTGACACGATTGCACTGAGCTCGTACAACAAGCCATTAAACCTCTAGGTTACCCTAAAGGAGGAGTATTGTCTCCTGAGGGTTTTCAGTGGATTGCACCCACAAAATCCCAAGAAAAAGAAAAAATGTTAGTGGTTTGTCAAAAAGAAAAGGATGAAAAATGTTTATGATCCATTTTTTTAAGAATTTCAGTGATCTTTTGGTTTCAGGTTACCCTAAACTTTTCCTTCTTTTTATAAGCCTCCATTCGAAGTTTCATTTTCAACTTAGGTTAAGTTTTCAAAAAAATAGAGAGAGAACTAGATTTTGTATCAAGCCTAACATATATACATTTATATGTATGAGGAATTGCTCTTAGACTATGGTACATTTATATATATATATTTATTTTTATTTATTTATTTATATTTACATTTATTTATTCTCTTAGCTTCATTAGGCTTTCTAATTCACCCATGTAGCGAGCCTTTTACCGAAGACTCCCAGACTAGACGGTCTTAGGGCACCAGATGAGGATACATCCCTAAGGTTCAAAGACTCGAGTATACTCAGCCACGAATGCTAAGGACTCAACTATCTTTAGGTGTGACCGGTTATGCCTCTTAAGGCACAACTAACCAACTTAATTGGTGATCAAGTTTTTATTTATTTATATATATATATATATTCTCTTGTTTTATATATATAAATATAACAAAGTTACTAAGTTCTTGATTAATCCCTCAACATGTAAATATATATAGTGCTTAAGAAAAATTTAAAGTCAACTTTCTATTCTTTCAAAATGGATCACAGAAAATATTTTTATTTTTTATTATTTTTTCTTTTTTATATATATAAGAAAAGAAAAATCTAAGAAAATCCTAGAAAATCTAGAAAAAATCCTAAAAACAAAAAAAAATCTATATTAGTATCTACCCCCTCATACCTATCTCATGCATTGACCCAATGTATGCAAGTAGAATACTTGCATGAAATAGGTAAAGAAAAGATGTCACCCCCTCCTTCGGCTCGGACCAGCGGTGGTGCTAGGTCCGGCTGACTGCGAACGCCGCAGACCCTCCTCGATGCGGTCGAGGCGAGTGGTCTGCTCCTCTACCGCTTCCTTAGTCTAACTTGACCCTTAAAGATCTTCTTCATGCCTCGCCAGATGGTAGACATGAAGGCTCGTGAATTAGTTGGGGGTCCTACTGCCAAAAGGCCGGGTCATCACATCCTCAAAAAGTTACTCTGAAGAGGACTCATCCGGGGCATCTTCGGGCTAGACACTAGGGGTCTAGACCGCATGGAGACAACTATTATAAGCACTTGTTACCCTCTCTAGTGCAATAAATATTCTATCGTAAGAGTCAAAGACTGCATCTGGTAAGAAGTTCCTATACAGACGAGTGATCAAAACTGGATGTGAGTATTTGGCACCGCGTGCGCGCTTAGAGTTTATGATGATACTGTGAAAGATAGTCATGTTGATGCAAACGGTGTGCTGCCGAGTCATGAGATCATGAATTATTTGCAGCACCAACCTATTAAAGGAGGTGTTATGGTCAAGCCCAAGAATGTTGCGTTGGATCCAGCATCCAATACAATGTATGTTACGAAACGTAGTGCTGACTTTGAGCCCCCTATCCTGTTCGGTACAGCGAGCACCCATGACTGTCATGTAGTCAATTAATGGTAGGGGGTCGTGATGGTGCGGGTTGCTGGGGACGTGTGTGTAATCCTCCAACATATCAACAGTGATAACAAGGTCCCCAGTAGGCATGTGCACCATGAATTGATTGGTGTCAAAGTTAATAGAGGCTTGACCAATTGAAGCATAGAAGAGCTTGATAAGCTCCGGACAATGGTAAGTCTTATGGTCAGAGTTATCGTAGACTAATGCATACCAATTCCATTCACGAATTCTATCTAAAAAGATGTGGGCATAACAATTAATATCGCTAAAAATTCTAGAAAGTCTTTCTCAGCAAATATGGATGGTGCCATGACTAAAAATATGAAGGATAGGAAAGAAATTCGCAAACCTCCCCCAGATTACATGGGGAAAATCAAAACCAGATTGTAGAGAGCAATTTATGGAGGAACAGGCAATCGGGTTGTATATCTGAGATCTACAGACAGCAGCGACGACAGCAAAATTTGGCGACGCTCTGGACTCCACCACAGTGTTGCGGACGGGCGGCTTTGACCGAGAAAACGCGGCGCTTTCAGGGAGGTAAGGGCGGGGGAAAAGTTAGGTGGCGGCGCTCTCTCTCGTTTCAGATCTGATTTTAGCTTGTAGGGTAGAGAACGAAAGAGAGGTTGAGGGGTATATATAGGGGCCTGAGAAGGGTAGAGTTCCAAATTTACCCTAGGTAAAAAATTGAAAATTTCAACCCTAAAGTACATTTTGGTTATTAGAAGGGAAGATTAGTATATAAAAGGAAGAAAACCTAGGTGCTATTAGCACTTAGGTCCATTATTTTTTTATATTTTGTTTATTTTATTTTCTTGTTATTTTTTTATTGTTCTCTTAATTTTTTTATTTTTTTTCATTTATTATTATTATTTTATTAATATTTATTTTTGGTTTTGTTTTATTTTACGGAGTAAGGCCCAAAAAGATTTACAAGAAACGTCAGGGGAGAGTGTAGAAGGATTTGGTAACATGTAGATTGGGTCATAAAGACCCAGTTCAAGAATTTCGTATGACTGTAACTCTGTGGTGTAGAATGGTTTAAGTCGTTGGCCATTGACTTTGAACATGTTGTCATTCTTTGGATCAGAAATCTTAATAGCACCGTAAGGGGAGAATGTTTGTACAATATATGGTCCTGACCACCTGGTTTTCAGCTTATCAGGAAAAAGGTGGAGTCTAGAATTGTACAACAGAACTTTTTGTCTGGGGACAAAGTTCTTCCTATGAATGGATTTGTCATGAAAATGTTTAGTTCTGTATTTAGAGATCCTAGCATTATCGTATGCATCATTTTTTAACTTTTTCATCTCGGAAATCTGCAACTTCCTCAAGTCACTGGCTTACTTTAAGTCAAAGTTTAACTGTTTGATCGCCTACATTGCACGGTGCCCTATCTCCACAGGCAAATGGCAGGGCTTCCCAAATAACTCGATATGGAGACATACCAAGGACAGTCTTGTAGGCGGTCCGATATGCCCATAAGGCATCAACGAGTTTGATAGACCAGTCTTTATAGTTCTGTCCTACAGTTTTCTCCAATATCAGTTTTATTTGTCTATTAATAACTTTCACTTGCCTGTTCATCTGAGGGTGATAAGCCGTGGACAATTTATGAAAAATGGAGTATTTCCACATTAAGGCTTCAAAAGCCCAGTTGCAGAAATAACTCCCGTTGTCACTAATTATCGCACGGGGGCTCCGAAGCGTGAAATGATATTTTCTTTTAAGAATTTGATGACAACCTGGTTGTCATTTATTCTGGTCGGAATAGCTTCAGCCCACTTTGAAACATAGTCTACAGCTACCAAAATGAATTGGTTGTCGTAAGACATAGGAAAGGGTCCCATGAAATCGATGCCCACAAATCAAAAATTTCTACCTCCAAGATCGGTGTAAGGGGCATCATGTGTCTTCGTGTGATTCGACCCGTCATTTGACATTTGGCACAAAATTGGTAAAAAGTATAAGCATCCTTAAAGAGAGTGGGCCCATAGAACCCACTCTGAAGGACTTTCTCAGTAGTCTTTCGTGGACCAAAGTGTCCACCACAAGCTAACTCGTGATAAAATGTCAAAACACCCTGATGTTCATCCTCAGGAAGATACCTTCTAATTATCTGGTCAGGGTAATATTTGAATAAATACGGTTCATCCCAAAAGAAAAACCGTATTTGTGTCACAAAGTGGTGCTTGTCCTGACCTGACTAATTTGAAGGTGTTCGCCTTGTTGCAAGATAGTTTGCAATATCAGCATACCAAGGCTCTTTACACATCATGAAGATGTGTTCGTCAGGAAAGTCTTCATTGATAGGTATTATCTCAGTTGGTGCATTGGGAATCCTCGAAAGGTGATGTGCCACCACATTCTTAACGCCCTTTTTATCTTTGATCTCTAAGTCAAACTCTTGCAAAAGAAGTATCCATTGAATAAGCCTAGCTTTTGCATCGTTCTTTTGCATCAAGTATCTAAGGATGGAGTGATCGGTGAAAATCGTTGTCCTAGACCCTAGTAGGTATTGGCAAAACTTCAACGTAAACACAACGGCTAAAAATTTCTTTTCAGTCGTTGTGCAATTTAGTTGGGCCTCGTTGAGCATCCTACTAGCATTGTAAATCACGTGTTTCCTGTTATCAATATGCTGTCCTAGAACAGCGCCTATGGCATAATCGGAGGCATTACACACGATTTCGAAGGGTCTAGTCCAATCAGGTGCTGAGATTATTGGCGCCAAGATAAGTCTTTGCTTTAGCTCCTCCCAAGCTTGTATACATTCTTCATCAAAATTGAAAGGCACATCTTTTCCTAAGAGAATAGTTAAAGGTCTAACAATTTTGTTAAACTCCTTAATAAATCTTCTATAGAAGCTAGCGTGCCCTAGAAATAATCGAATGTCTTTTAGGCATTTTGGCTCTGGGAGCTTTTCTATCACTTTCACTTTTGATCTATCAATCTCAATTCCTCTGTTTGAAATTTCGTGCCCCAGGACGATTCCTTGCTTGACCATAAAATGACACTTCTCCTAGTTGAGTGTCAAGTTTTTCTCTATACATCTTTATAAAACTAGCTTCAGATGATGCAAGCACTGGTCAAAAGAATCGCCGTATATAGAGAAATTATCCATAAAAATTTTCAAAAATCTTTCTACCATGTCAAAAAAGAGACTAAGCATGCAATGTTGGAATGTTGCGGGAGCATTGCATAGGCGAAGGGCATTCTTCGGTATGCAAATATTCCAAAGGGACAGGTGAAAGTAGTTTTGTCTTGATCCTCGGGAGTGATAGAGATTTGATTATATCCTAAATATCCATCCAGGAAACAATAATACTCATGTCCAGCTAGTCTCTCGAGCATTTGGTCTATGAATGGAAGAGGGAAGTAGTCTTTACATGTGGCAGCGTTCAATTTTCAGTAATCAATACAGACTCGAATCTTCGTTGGAAGACGAGTTTGTACTAATTCCTTTTTATCATTTTCTACCACGGTAAAGCCTGCCTTCGTTGGCATAGCATAGACTGGACTAACCATTGGCTATCGGATATGGGATAAATAATCCGATTGTCTAGTAACTTTAAAATTTCAGCTCGGACAGCCTCTTGAATGATTGGATTTAGTTGACGTTGTAGGTCGCGTTTTGGCTTTGCATCTTCTGTTAAGTGAATCTGGTGTTGTACAATGGATAGACTAATCCTCTTTATATCAGCCATGGTCCAACCAATGGCCTCTCGATTTTTCCTTAACACCGCAAGAAGATCCTCTTCTTGTTGTTCCGTAAGATGGGATGCTATTATCACGGGGAAGGCTTCCTTTTCACCCAAGTACTGGTACTTGAGATGATTAGGAAGAACTTTAAGCTCGGAAGAGGGGGCGTGATCTATCGATGGTTGTTCTTCTTGTAAGGGAAGGATAGGGGTTGCGTTTGTTACCCAATCCACTGTGGATTCGATGATTTGGTCTTGAAGTCATCAGACTCCAATTCAAATTCTCTGTCAGACTCATATTCAATCTCCTTGTCGTGTTCACTTGTTAATCCTTCAATTAAGTTTATTTCAAACAACTGATCATCCAAGTCTCAAGGTTGTTTTCCCAGGTGGAAAACATTTACCTCTTTTGTCATATCACCAAAAGTCAGACGCATCGACCCGTTCCTACAGTTTATGATTGCATTTGCGGTGGCTAGGAAGGGTCGTCCTAGAATGACAGGGGTCTGCGCTTTTGAATTGTGTACGGGTTGTGTCTCCAGAACGATGAAATCACAGGGTAAATGAATTCCCCGACCCGTATAAGAACATCTGTAATCTTCCCCTTGGGAATCTTTACAGATTTGTCTGGACGGAGGTCGCCCAGCCCGAGTTACTGATACACAGAAAAGGGAAGTAGATTGATCTGGCTCCTAGATCAAGTAATGCCCGACTTATTATGGTCTATCCTATGATATAGGAAATGGTTAGACCCCCGGGTTCTTTGTACTTCACAGGAATGGGCCCGGTTAGCAACTCACTTATATTTGATGCAAGGAACACCTTTTTGGGACATTTATTTTTCTTTTTTTGGTGCACATATTTTTTAAAAATTTTGCATATTAAGGGACTTGTTGTATAGCATCAAGAAGGGGCACACTGATCTGAACCTGATTAAACATTTCCTTAATCTTCTCCATTTGAGAATTAGTCTTGTTATTTGCTAGCCTATTAGGGAATGGCACAATAGGCTTGTAAGGTTGCTCATCTGTTTTGTCTTTATTATTGGACTTGGAGGTTGACGGTTGTGAACTTGAATATGGATCATTTTGAGTTGGTGGTATAATTACAGGAGAATTTGACATTGATTTATTAGGAACAGGATGACTAGAAACCTGATTGTCAATTTGTTTTTCACATCTCAAGATATGAATAGTGTTGCATTATTTTGGACCTATGTCTTCAGCTTCATGAATAGGAAAGGAGTTCTTAGGATTAGGCAATGGCTGACTAGGCAGTATTCCATGTTGTCTTTCATTTAATGAGTTAGCCAGTTGACCTATTTGAACCTCTAACCAATTGATAGCTTGGTGGTGGTTATTCATCATTGAGGCCTGAATTTTGGATAAGGTTTCAATCATTCTTTCCAAATCTGACAATTTTTTATCTGGATTATTCTGTTGTTGTTGCTGGTACGTGGGCTGGAAGTTATGCTGGTAATTGGATTGAAAATTTGGTTGACTCTGGTGGAAACTGGGTTGATGAGACTGAGCAGGGTATTGGTGTGGAAACTGTTGCCTTGGTTGCTCATGACCTGATTGACTTCATGAGAAATTTGGATGGTTCCTCCATCCCGGGTTGTATGTTTTGGAGTATAGATTGTAGTTGGGTCTGGCATATGCTGCATTCATATTTTCATAATACATTTGAGCTTGGTAAACAGGCAACTCCTCAAACAGGTGATTGAGAGTACGGCAGTAGGTACAACCCGGATTTATCACTGGTGTTGGGTTGACCTAGTTCACTGGATTTGGTTCCTTAGCCTCGAGTAGTTCTAGCCTCTTCATCAATTGTGTTATTTTTGCCTCGGCAGCTATAGAGGATTCAATTGAATGGATACCAGTTCTGGAAGTGGTGGGGTTAGTTTTCTCGGGGCAAGACTCCCACTGAATGGTTTTTTCTGCTAAAGCTTCAAAGAGGTCCCAACCCTGGTTCTCATCTTTCTTTAAAAATTCTCCTTGACACATAGTCTCAAGGAGTATCTTAGTTTGGTAGTTTAGTCCGTCATAGAGAATTTGGCACTGCCGCCACTTCTCTATTCCGTGATGAGGACATTGGGCTAATAAATCCTTAAACCATTCAAAATACTTCCAGAATGGTTCATTTGTTTCCTACTTAAACTGCATTATATTTTTTCTGATGAGGGTCATTTTATGAATGAGATAGAACTTCTTAAGAAAGACTTTGATAAAATCATCCCATGACGAGATAGAACTAGCAGGCAGATTATATAGTCACTTCTTGGCTATGTCCTTAAGCGCGGAGGGAATGAACCTCAATCTAACAGCGTCTTCCCCCAGTTGGTAAATTCTCATCATCAAACATACTTCTTCAAATTCACGAATGAAGAACTATGCGTCCTCAGATTCTAGGCCATGAAACCTGGGGAGTGTATTTATGAACTGAGACTTTAGCTCAAAATTATTTTCATTTGCCTCAGGTAGAAGAATGCATAAAGGAAGTGAAGTGTGAATTGGGTAGAACTTGTCTTGGAGAGAAGTATGGTTTCCATGATTGGGATTGTATCAGAAAGTGGTGCAAGTATAGAAGTTCTAACAAGTCTTGATGAAGTAGGATCCCGGTACCACTCTTGCATGCACAATCACAGACAACGCTCACCAAACAAACAACCGAAAAAGGGAAAATAATAAACAAAAATAAAGAAAAACAATTACAAGCTATCTAAGTTCCCTGGACTTAGACGACTCCTAACTGGTCGATAAACTGAAGAAGGTTGTTACTCGAATCAGACCATAGCTAATTAGCCAGGTAGCGCAAAATACGGTAGGAGGTATCCGTGCGTAAGCAACGGGTCTTAATTACGCCAAACCACGGTATCTTCGAGGCTTAACCTCTTAATCCCCAACCGTAGACACTGATTTGACTGGAGTATGAATCAAAAACAATTTTCAACCATGGATAATTTCTTATCGAGTCCGGATGTCCCTAAGGGCCAATGTCTATCAATTTTTATTTAAAAGTTTGGAATTGTGAGTGCTTGGAATGTTATTTTGGGCAAGGAATTGTGATTAAATTCCTACCTTATCTTGTTATTGGGGTGGTGTCCCTAAAATCAATTTGTGCAAGTGTACAGTATATGCAAACAAGATTTACTCAAAGCGATTTAAATCAACCAAGAGATGAGTCTTATTCTATATGCTATGCGAACGTACCTTGCTTCAGCACTCTTCAACAGTAAAGTAAATGAATTTAAAAGACACGTGCTTAAATGCAAACGTCTAATCAATTTTTAAACTTTTAACAAATATTTTACTGTTGGTTTATTAGCAGACTCCTGGTGATGACATACAAGAAATAAATTTGCAGCAAGCTAAATTTTTGCAAAGCAAGCTGCCCTGCAAAAAAAAATTGTGAGTAGTGAACTCCTCCTTGCCGCGAATCCGCGGCCAGAGTCGAGAAAACGCGACAATTCAGAGAGAACTTGGTCTCTACTTTCTAGAGCAGAGGCTCAAGACCACTTATATGTTACTGCAAGTCTTGTTTTCCTGTTTCCTCAACCTGTAACCAGCAGCAAAGAAGAAAAAATTCGTTTTAGTTCCAAAAACTCAATAATAACCATCGCCCTCCCCGGCAACAGCACCAAAAGTTTGTTCGGTAGGAGGAATTGAATTAAGTGAGAGTTCAAAGTAAACCGTTTATATCCGTATGCTGATGTCAAACTCTAAATATATATGAAGTTTTACTTTACTCCTTCGAATCACTGTTCGTAGCACAAGCTATAACGGGTCGTATCCGCATGGAGGGCTAGCTATGAAAGTGTTCACGATTTTTATGTTGAAGATTTTGTGAAGAAAAACGAAGGTTCTTCTTTATTTAAAAATTGAAAAACAAAACAAAGTAGAAAGAGAGTGAAGAATCTTTGTAGAGTTTTTGAAAAAGGAAAACGAAATGAAAAATGGTGATGTGAAAAAAGAGAAAGTTTTAGAGAAAGGTTTTAGAATTTGATAGAGAGAAAGCCATGACTAACTAACATTCTATACTGCTAACTTACTGAGCTCAATGAGTGATTCATGCCTCATGTAGATTCATTGGCATTAGTTCATCTTGCTTTGTCAAATCAATATGTTGTCTCAAATTGAGGATGTGTTCTCATCTAGGCTTGGCTAGGTGGATTCCTTGGATCATCGGATCCTAATAGATTCTCAATAATGGAACATAGATATTCACACTTAGGTATGCTAAACAAGAATGTAAGATTCATTAGTCCATCAAAGCCATAATAAGCTAGCATGAAATAGGAAACTTGTGCAATAGGTGTTAGCATACTAAAGTGATCCATCTTCATATTCCATCAAGGCAATTGATCAAGAGACAAAGCTCTAAATAAGGCACACATGAATCATATGGAGGTGATACAAAGCATTCACTAGAATTGAAATCGTACTCATCTTTATTGGGAATAAAAAGACTTGTTAATTACAAGACTAGAAATAAAAACATCTAATGATTCATATGAGTTAGCAATCACCCAAGAGTTAGTAGTTAGTAGTGTTAGAAGTTAGTTAGTCATGTTAGTAGATTAGTTAGCCATAGAAAAGAAAAACAAGCAAGAAGACATGGTAGAAAATAAGTGCAAGAAAGTAAAGAACTTAGAAAGTAAATGTAAAAGAACAAGAAAGAATTGAGGAAGGAAAGCTTGAGCCTATGTATTGAGTTGTCACTTCTTCAATTATAGATATCACTCTCACCCTCACTCTCTCTTTTCTGGATCTAGAAGAAGAAAAATGAAAATTACATAAGAAGACTAAAAAGAACTTAAAGAAATCCTAACTATTTGCCTAAACAAAAATGCTATTCTCTCATTCCCTTTTTACAGAGGCCCTGGGGGTCTATTTATAGGCTTCAGGAGAAGATCATATCCCATAACAGCCGTAGGATCAATTGCTTGATCAACGGCCAAAGAAGTGCCGCGGATCCGCGGCCAAGGCCGCGTTTCCGTGGCAGCATCTTGGCCGTTGCGCCAACGATTTCTCTGACATTCCGTTACGCTGCATGTGCCCAGCTGGAGCTTCTAGAAGTTGGGGAATATGCCTTTGGTCGTTCCAGAATTGGGCTTCCTTGTTGTGGGCTACTAAAAACTCCTTTAATTCCTTAAAAATCCCAAGATTTAGGTCTTCTTCTCCATTAAAGAACGAACCTAAAAAATAAGAGAGAAAAGCAATAAAAATTCTTATTTTATTAACATAAAGCATGGTAAGGTGATATAAAATGATGCAAAATGAACTCCAATCAAGGCGAAATTGTCGGGTTGTTGTAACTTCACGATCTTCACGTACTGAATTTATTGTAATGAATGTGATTATTGACACAAGCTTGTGGGATTGCATGCTGAGAAATCTTCCACTATTCATAACTACTCGCGCTGATAGAGACATTATATGTTATGAACGTGGGGGAGGAAGGCGTTGCATGAGCATCGACAGAGATCTTGGATGATCCATCATTGGAGCTTCAGGTTTGGGGTTAGGGCCTTCAAGTCAGGGAAAACCTTAGAGTGGAAAGGACCTCGAAGAGATAGAGGTATCAGAATGGTAGAAGGCAGCTTCAGGATGGAAGGCTCTTTAGGACAGAGGTGACTTCAGGAAGACTGGATGCGACAGAGGCTCTGAGATGAAATCTAAGAGTTTGTAGATTTCTTGGTGGAAACTATTGGTAGCTGGGTATTCGGAATCGAAAAATGTATTGAAACGATACAAGCACTAGAGTTAAGAGTTCATTATTGATGTGAGTTATGTCCTTCAGTAGTTGTGCTTATGTCCTTCCGAACTATTCGTTCTAGCCAAATGGTAAAACGACTCGTATCCACAAGGAGGAGGAGGTGGTAGAAGCTTTGTCCAGTTCTTACTTTATTTTCTTCAAAAGATGAACCTTCTATTTTAGTTAAAAACAAAAGAAAGAAAGAAAGAAGGAAGAGTGTGAAATCGATGATATGATTTGGTTATGAGTAAGAAAGCGAGTGAAAACAAAAGAGAAAAGAAATGCGGATTCGAGAAAGCGATGATTGGAAACCAAAGAAAAGAAAAGAGAAGGCTTAAAAAAACTAAAAGAAAGCTTTTAAAAGAAGTTTTAGAAGAAAGTTTTGAGAAAAGAAATGCAAAAAGAGTTTGAAGAAATTTTGAAAAAGTTTTTAAAGGAAAATTTCTTGAAAATTTTAAGTTGTAAAAAATAAGAAAGATTGCATGGCTAACCTTCTGCTAATAAATCCCACTAACCGTTAACTTGCTTGAACATTGTGCTTCACAATAGATCCTTAGCCTTCTTGAGTCTTGTGCATTGAGAACTAGTCATGTGGTGTTCTAATAAAAATCCTTCACCCTCCACTTTGCGTTACGTGGTAAAAACTTGACATCACCCTATTAAGATCCATTTTAAGGTGAGATTAGGGTGAGAAACTAAACGGGGGAAAACCGCGCACAAAAAGTGTATATTTTGAAATCAAGATTTAAAGTGTGAGCTTTGGCTTCCTCGATACTTCCATTATAGCAAAGAGGCTAAACGGGTCGAATCCATAAGGACGGAGGGCGATAGAAGCTTTACCAGAATGTTTACGTGTGTATTAAAAGTTCTTCAATGTTTGAAAGAATGAAAAGAAAAGAAAATAAAGAATGAAAAGAGAAGTATGGTGAAACACAAAGAAGTGGGAAACATAGAAAAGAATATATTTGTGATATTTTTTTGTATTTCTAAAATAAAGTAAAAAAAGAAAGAAAACTCATGGCTACTAACTACTAATGGCTCCACTAACCATGCTAACCTCACATGTATCCTTGGCCATCACTAGTTTTTGATTCAAGAGCGTTTCAAAGCATAACTCATATGATAACTTTCACAACAAAACTAACATAACAAGTGCAAGCTACACTTAAACCATCCAAACTAAATAAGAGTAAGCATGGGTAAAGTAATGTTAGCTTGTTAGAGAGTTAGGATGTTAGAGTGTTAGATCCATCATCATGAGCCATCAATGGCTCTTGAAAGAGCAAGGCCAAGTAGAGGCTATTAGATTCATGTGGATTATCAAGTAAGAAGTTAGTGAGTTAGTGGTTAGTAGTTAGTTGCCATGAGAGAAAATTAGCAAAACATGTAAAAGGAATTAGAGAGAAGAAAACAAAGAGAGGTAAAAAGAGAACCTTTCATAACTTGTCACCTTCTATTACAAGCACTCTTTCTTTCCACCCATGTACTACTCTCTCTCCTATTACAAGATCTACAAAAAAATATAAAATATAAAGAGGAAGAAGAAGAACTAACCTAAACTATCCTAAATTACAATTTGGAAAGAAAACTATACTACTCTCTGGATATCTCCTTCTGAATAACCCCAAGGGGTATTTATAGGCACCAGAAGAAAGAGGGCCAGGGGACAAACCCTGGCCCAAAGCGCTGGCGCGGCCGCTCCAGTACGGCCACGAAAACGCAGTGCTATACTGACGCGGCGCCGCCTGCTGCGCGCTGTCACGTCGGTTCCTTGTTGGCTGCAGGTCCTGATTTCTAGTTTTGGGCCCCTGGTTTTGACGTTATCACCCTCCTGGGTCAATGGTTATCTTT
This sequence comes from Agave tequilana, assembly GCA_038442645.1. NCBI lineage: Eukaryota > Viridiplantae > Streptophyta > Magnoliopsida > Asparagales > Asparagaceae > Agave > Agave tequilana. Next base: position 84,980 of record JAVJIF010032345.1, on the reverse strand, counting down.
ATAAGCCTTTAATTACAAATTAAATGGTGATTTTGGGTCTTCTTCTTCATTTCATACCATGGACCTAGAAACATACAAGAGAGGTATTATTAACAGAATTTAAAATTAAATAAATGTGAAAATGTGATATGAAATATGCAGTTTTAGAGACTAATCACACCCTCACACTTATCTTTTGCTCGTCCCGAGCAAAACAAAAGACTAAGAAAATTATTACACCACTTTTACAGGTGACGCGATTGCACTGAGCATGTGCAACAAGCCGTTAAACCTCTAAGTTTCCCCTAGAGGAGGAGTTTTATCTCCTGAGGGTTTTCAGCAGATTACATCCACAAAATTCATGACAAAAGAATCAAATGCCAGTACTTTTGAAAACGCATTTTGAAATAGAGAAAAGTATTGAAGTATTTTTGCGAAAATATAAGTGATCAAGGTCAGAGGTTACCCAGAAATTATTCTTCCTTAAACTAAGTCAAAATGCAAAATCTTGTTATAAATTAAATGTAAGAATTTAAAATTGAATTGATTCTTTGATCTTTCATAAAACTCTTAGAAAAATATGCACATTGTGAACTGTGAAGATTTTTGAGATATCGACTCTTTCATGCCATTTATTTATATTACTATTACTATTATTTTTTCTTCCCTAAATTTTCTTAGGCTTTCTAGCTTACGTAGGTAGTGAGCATTTAGCCAGTGACTCCTAAACTAGATAGTTTTAGGGCACCAGATGAAAAAACATCCCTCGGACTTAAGGACTCAAGTATACTAGGCCGCAAAACTAAAGAGGATTATTTTATTTTTTTATTATTATTATTTTTTTTGTTGTCTACTGTTTTGGGTCTGAATAATCTTACTTCCTGAGGCATAATTACCTAACTTCAATAAGTGATTTTATCATCATTTCATTATATATATATATATATATATATATATATATATATATATATATATATATATACGACATTTTCAGTTTTGTTTCAATCCCAAAAATTGTGTAAGTGTGAGTGCATAAATCTAAGGCAAAAAATTCAAGATTAAATTATCTTTCCACTCTTACTTTCCTATCCTAAAATTATATACAAGATCTATTATTTTGACTCGGTTTAAAATTTCATAATTTTAGGTCTTCCTAATTCCTAAGATAATCATAATTTTCTTAAAAATAAATCAAAACTATTTCCCTTATGTGAAAAGAGTTTTTATACAAAAGAAAATTTTAAAAGTTCCTAAAAAGAAGTGTAAAAGAAAGAAAATTTAAAACTAAGCTACGTTAGTAAACCCTCCCTCACACTTATCTCATGCATTGTCCTCAATGCATCGTGAATGTGTATATACATGAAACAAATGGAGAGAGAAAGAAAATTACCTCATGGTGGTGGCTCCGGTGGTGATCTGACTGGGCCAATCGTTGCTACCCAATCAAGATATCGTGAATCTTGCAGAAACCCACCAGTGACCCTCTAATATGACCCAGTAAAAGAATAATTAAGTGAATAGTCTTATTTAAAAATTTATCCCCATCTAATTTTCAATTTTCAAAAATAATTACTGAGTTATTTTCTTCAACATCCTTGTCCAACAATGAAGTGTGATTTTGAAAGATGATTGATTTGGACTCAAATGGAATAGGAAAAAAAACGGATATCGACTCAGGAATTTGACTCAGATAGAGACGAGATTCAAAAAGGAGAGACAAAATTGGTTCAACAATGGGGTCCAAACCAAAGAATTGATGTTCACACACTTTTCCTATAAATGAAGTGTGATCATAAGATATTGGTGATTCAATATCACAATGTACTGGTACAGGATTCAATGTTGAGTCCAGAATAGAGAAAAAATCTGGTAAATATACTGAAGTCATTATTGAATCAAAAAGTGAAGTAAAATAACCAACTTGAGGTTCAGAATCACTTTCAAGCTCAAGTTCAATTTCAGGAAAAAGGATAACTTGCCAAAATGTCAATGTGATTTTCAAATCTTGGAGTTTGGTCAAGTTTCAATGGGTTTGCTGAAATTGAATCTTGGTTTCCAAAATAGCATGATTCTTGGGTCCAATCAGTAGAGTTAAGGATATAAGGATTGGTCAAAGGTTGACAAGAAAGGCTTTCTTCGCTCTCATTGATCAAATTGCTCATTATCGAGTCTAACCTACTGCTAGGCCCGGTAACAAAATTTTGAGTCTGAATTATGTCTTTCATACTCTTCGCAATTGGTTATTCTTGAAAAAGTGAGTATGGAAGTTGATTTTGAAAATTGTGGTGAAATTGTGAGTACATCGGATTTTGCGATTGCTGCTCGGACTCATGCAAGGGTTCCATATTCAAGTCCAGTATTGATGGTTGTTCATTTTGAATCGGTGAGACTAGAAAAATTGAGTAGGACTCTTGAAAATTCGGTTGAGATGATAAGTCCAACATATTTTGAAACGTTGCACTATCGGTATCAATAAAGTTGAGTGGGTATTCTCCAAGTCAAAATAAGCAAGTTAGGAATCAATAGATCATCAAGAACATAAAGTTAGAGCATGAAATATGAGAGTTAGATTACTTGTTAGAGAGTTAGAGTTAGAACCCTTCATCATAAGCCATCCATAGCTCTTACTTGCACAAGGCTCATTGGCATGCTATAGATTCATGTGGGTTATCATTCAAGAAGTTAGGGTTAGTGGGTTAATAATTATTTAGCCATGCAAGAAGAAAGTTAGCTAGACATGAATGTAAAGTATGGAATGAAAAGATTGTTAGAGATGTTAGCCATTGTTAGAGACATGAATCAAAAAGCACAGAGTAGAAGATCTAAGAAAGAGCAATGAGGAAAGAAGTAGTCTTTGTATTGATTTGTCAGTGAGTCAATTATAAGAGCATTCTCCACTTAATTTCTAGAAATAAAACCTAGATTAAGTTTGCAATGATGTAAGAGAAGAACAACCAGAGTAGCACAACTAATAAAAATACTCTGCTTTGTGTTTTTTGTCGAACTCTCTCTCTCTCTCGAGTCAAATTACAGGGTATTTATAGGTTGCAGAGGTTTGGGGAGCATGAAATGAGGGGACACGTGTTCAAGATCTACGCGTCTATCCACGAGAATGTCACGGAAATGCGGCTGCGTCTATCCACGAGAATGCCGTGAAAACGCGGTAAAAGCCACATTTTCGCGGCTTGATTAAGCTCAAATGCCTTGATCCTATTCCAGTTGTCTCTCTTCTAGAAGGAGAGCTCCGGGGAATATCCAATTCTTCATGCACTTAGGCTAGCATTGGTCCAAGTTCATCCTCTTATTTTTAGGACTAATCTACCCCTATGTAGAAGGATCTCTCTTACTCCTCAAGAAAACTCTTTAATAATCTAAAAAATAGCTGGAAAATCAAAATTATGTTACAATCTTTCCCTTGACCTTTTAATTATTTGCAAAATACAAAAAAGAGATTTATTAGTAACATATCTAATTTAATTTGGGAGGAAATGTGATGATAATAATGCAAAATTGACTACTAATCACACCCCCACAATTATCTTTTTACTCGTCATCGAGCAAAATAAAAAGACAAAAACTAAACTAAAGAAACTAAACTAAGAAATTATTACACCACTTTTGCAGATGATACGACTGAGCATGTACAACAAGCCGTTAAACCTCTAGGTTACCCCTAGAGGAGCAGTTTTGTATCCTGAGCGTTTTCAGCGAATTACACCCACAAAACCCATTAAAAAAACAAATGTTAGTGGTCTGAAAACTTATTTTCAAAGAAACAAAGAAAGAAAGTTTATGATCTTTTTTTGCAAAAATTTAAGTGATCTTATGGTTTTAGGTTAATATAAACTATTCCTTCCTAATTATAAGTCTCTACTCGAAGCTTTGTCTTTAATTAAGGTTAAGTTTCAAAAATAGAGTGATCATTGAATTTTGCATCAAGCCTAGAATATATACACATATATGTATGAGGAATTGCACTTAGACTATGATACCTTTATCTATATTTTCATATATATATATATATATATATATATATATATATATATATATATATATATATATATATATATATATATATATATATATATATATATATATATATATATATATTGTTTGTCCCGAGATGATGCCAATTGTAGGATCTAAAATATACGTCAACACTCAAACAAAGATATTAGCGTTAAATATAAAGAACTTGCAAGTAAGGAAATTAAATCACAGAAAATAAGGCAAACGCAAATGCAAGAGATTTATCCTGGTTCGGTCCTCGTGACCTACATCCAGTCTCCAAACAACCCGCTTGAGATTTTCCTTTAACCTTTGACTTTGTACACCCAAAATCAATACCTTGCACACCACTTGACAAATCCACTTTGTCAAATGTGTACAACTCTTCTTACAACCAAGAAGACCACAACACCTTATACAAACTCTCTTCAACCTGAAGACGCTCTTGTACAATGCTCCTCTTTGAGTGATTACAATTGATCCTATAAGCCTTGAATCTGTATGTGATCGTGGACAAGGGCTCTTGTAGGTGGACTCTCAGAATCTTCACTATGGAGTAGGAATTTGAATGAAGAACTAAAAGTGAAAACAATTTTCTAAAAAATAGATTTTTTAACAGAGTTTTTGGGTAGAAAACTATCGATTTGAATTGGTGTTTTAGCCTAGGACAATATACCTATTTATAGCTGAAATCTATAGTCAGTTAGGGCAGTTATCAGGATAAATTTGAGTATAGAAACGTTGGATAAAACACCAGAAAGTAGAAACTATCTAACAGTCAGAAACTACCATTAGTCGACTAGGAGTTGGGGGTTAGTCGACTAGGGTAGGCAATTTACACTGGATTAGTCGACTAGTATAGGGACCAAGTCGACTAGGTCAAGATTGAAATACAGGACAAGTTTCTGGAAATTGAAACTAGTCGACCAGAACAATATGATTAGTCACTAGGCCAAGTATTAGTCGACTATAATGACTGTCAAGTCGACTAATAGTGCATGTAGGTCAAAATATAGAGAGTTGGTATCTTTCCAGGACAAAAATTAGTCGACTATATAAAATATCAAGTCGACTATACTATGTATAAGTCGACTACAAAAGGGTATAAGTCGACTAATAGAGCTATGATTTGTGTGTGTGTTTTAAGGCTTTTAACATACTATTAAACATTACAAAACACAATCATAGCCACTCTTTTTGGAAAGTCTTGAACATGTAGAACTCTTGTATAAGCTTGTGAGATAGAGCTCCAATAATATGGCTTCACAAATGTATCATCAAAATTAAGTTCCAACATTCTCCCCCTTTTTGATGATAACACTTTGTGTGCACAAATACTCCCCTTGTAGAGAATATGTTATATATTCTTCCCCTGCAAAAAAGAGGTTATAACAGATATAGAAAAACATGTGTTCTCCCCCTGCAACAAATATATCATAACAAATATATATATATATATGATAAATATTTGAAATATTTTTCTTTATCAAACTTTTTATATGATACCTGAAAGATAAACATTAGAATAGTACTAAACATAAGATTAAAGCATTAACCTTTAGGAGACCAAACCCAATTTGAATTTGGTTTCCACCTGTTAGTATACACATAATTGCATGAATTACATATATCATGTATGTATGATGCAATATAAGTACTTTATCAACAATGCTTAAGTTTTTAGGAATCCATATGAACTTGTTCTTAATTCTTTTTGAAATAATATCAGTATTTCTTTTCACAAAAGAATTATATGGATTACTAACATATGTAGATTTTTCAAAAAATCCAAGACCATAATGATTATGTGACATCTTTTGATATGATACAAATCATTCAATTTTTCTTTTTCTTGATTAAATTTAGTCACATTTTTCAAAATCTCTTCATACTTCATTTTAAAAATTGATATGTTTTTATCTAAAATAGAAATTCTTTCATTTAAAGATATAGTTTCACTTTTCAATAAAACATTATTTTGTAATAAATTCTCATTACCTTTTTTAATGATGATATCACTTTTTACAAATCATCTTTTTGAGAATTTATAGAAGAAATTTGAGAAGCATAACAAGAATTTTCTTTGATAAGTTTTTCATTTTCTTTTGATAGAACTGTATTCTTTATCTTTTCATTCTTAAGATCATTGTATAATTCACGAAATGCATCTAAAAGTTTAGTATATTGTACCTCATCTACTTCTAGTACCATGTAACAGATGTTGGCATGGTCAGTGGCTTCTTCTTCGTCAGAGGAAGAGGAATCACTATTTTCCCATGAAGCTTGGTAGTCTTTCTTCTTTCTGAATTTTTTGCTCTTGAATTTACCTTTGTTTTTGAGCAATGGGCAATCCTTCCTCATATGACTTATTTTATTACAATTAAAACATTTAAACTTACCTTACTTTAAGAACTTTCTAAATTTTCTTGAAAGCATTGCCATCGCCTCTTCATCGTTATCTAAATTGTCCGTATCTGAGGATGCATGGAAGACAAATTTTTCTTCTTTGAGAGAGATTGTTGTTCATCCTTCTTTCTGTCTTCGAGTTGCACTTTATATGCCATTAAATTACCAATAAGATTTTCTAATGACATTGTTGAGAGATCATTCGCTTCTTCTATTGCAATTGTCTTCTTCTCCCAATCTAATGTGAGTGCACGAAGGATCTTGCGAACTTTTTCGACTTGGGTGTATTCTTTTCCAAGGGAAGCTAAGCAATTTGTTATGTCGGTGAACCTTGTTATCATTTCTGAAATTGTTTCGTTCTCCATCATTTTGAAGAGTTCGAAGCTGTGAACAAGAACAGAAATTTTAGATTCTTTAACCTTATTTGTTCCTTCATGTGTTACCTATAATATGTGCCATATTTGATTTGCAGATTTGGATGCTGACACACGGTTGAATTCTTTTTTGGTTAAGGCACAGAATAAAGCATTCATCGCTTTGGCATCAAGGTTCGTTCTTTTGATCATCACTCCAATCGGTGTAGTTGGTACTCGGTTTGGTGTACGCTGGTTCTACTATATTCCATAGTTCGTAGTTGATCGATTGCAAGTAGATCTTCATTCTATTCTGATAGTTGTAACTCGATCCATCAAATAGCGGTGGACGTTGTGTAGAATGTCCTTCTTTGAATTGTGATGAAGAAAACTCCGTTGCCATCCTTATATGTTGTTGACTGGGTATGCAGGGCTTGTATGCTGGGCCGGGCTCTGATACCAATTGTTGGTCCCGAGATGATGCCAATTGTAGGATCTAAAATATACGTCAACACTCAAACAAAGATGTAAGCGTCAAATATAAAGAACTTGCAAATAAGGAAATTAAATCACAGAAAGTAAAGCAAACGCAAACACAAGAGATTTATCCTGGTTCGTCCTCGTGACCTACATCTAGTCTCCAAGCTACCAGCTTGAGATTTTCCTTTTACCTTTGACTTTGCATACCCAAAATCAATACCTTGCACACCACTTGACAAATCCCCTTTGCCAAATGTGTACAACCCTTCTTACAACCAAGAAGACCACAACACCTTGTACAAACTCTCTTCAACCTGAAGACGCTCTTGTACAATGCTCCTCTTTGAGTGATTACAATTGATACTATAAGCCTTGAATCTGTATGTGATCGTGGACAAGGGCTCTTATAGGTGGACTTTTAGAAATTTTCACTATGGAGTTGGAATTTGAATGAAGAACTGAAAGTGGAAACAATTTTCTAAAAAAATAGATTTTTTAACAGAGTTCTTGGGCAGAAAATTATTGATTTGAATTAGTGTTTTTAGCCTAGGACAACATACCTATTTATAACTAAAATTTATAGTCAGTTAGGGTAGTTATCAGGATAAATTTGAATATAGAAACGTTGGAAAAACACAAGAAAACAGAAATTGTCCAAAGTCAGAAACTGCCATTAGTCGACTAGGGGTTAGGGGTTAGTCAGCTAGGGTAGGCAATTTACACTGGGTTAATCGACTAGTATAGGGACCAAGTCGACTAGGTCAAGATTGAAATATAGGACAAGTTTCTGGAAACTGAAACTAGTCGACCAGAACAATATGATTAGTCAACTAGGTCAAGTATTAGTTGACTATAATGACTGTCAAGTCGACTAATAGTGCATGTAGGTCAAAATACAAAGAGTTGGTATCTTTGCAGGACAAACATTAGTCGACTATATAAAATATCAAGTCGACAATACCATGTATAAGTCGACTACAAAAGGGTATAAGTCGACTAATAGGGCTATGATGTGTGTGTGTGTTTCAAGGCTTTTAACATACTATTAAATATTACAAAACACAACCATAGCCACTCTTTTTGGAAAGTCTTGAACATGTAGAACTCTTGTATAGGCTTGTGAGATAGAGCTCCAATAATATGGCTTCACAAATGCATCATCAAAATCAAGTTCCAACATATATATGTATATATTTATAAAGACATATATGTACATTTATTATTTTTCTTAACTTCATTAGGCTTTCTAATTTACTCATGTAGCGAGCCTTTAACCAATGACTCTCAAATCATATGATCTTGGGGCACCAGATGAGAAGACATCTCTCGGTTCGAGGACTCGACTGAACAAGGCTACTAATGCTAAGGACTTAACTACCTTTAAACGTGACTGATCATGCTTCCTAAGGCACAACTAACTCGCTTAATTGGTGATCAAGTGTTTATTTATTTATATTTATAATTTTTTATTGTGTACATATATATTTTTTATTTTATAAATAAAGGTATTTAGGTCTTTATTTTAATCCCTCAACATGTAAATATATATAATACTTAGGAAAAATTCAAAATCTAATTATCTTTCTACTCTTTCTTTGTTAACCTAAAAATCCAATAATTCTTCTTATTTAACTTATATTAAGAAATCCTAGTTTAGAGTTTCCTTAATTCCTAAGATCAAGTTAATTTTCTTTAAAATGGATCAAAAAATATATATATTTTTTTATAAAGGAAAAGAATTTCCTAAAAGAAAAGAAAAATCTAAAGGAAAAAAAAGTATAAAAAAACTAAAAGAAAGAAAGAAAAATCTAAATCTAAAAGAAAGAAAAGTCTAAAAGAAATAAAGAAAAATCTAAAAAGCATCTAAAAAGAAAAAATCTACGTTAGTATCCCCCCACACCTATCATATTCATTGTCCTTACCATATGAAAAATGAAATGTGAATGCATAAGACATGTAATAGTACGAAATCACCTCGGGCGCCTACTTGGGACAGCTGAAGTACTTGGGGCCATAAATTGAGAACGCTACAAACCCTCCTCAATTCGTTCCAACGTCTCATTTTGTTCCTCTACTCTTTTCCTTAATTTGGCTTGCCCCTTAAAGATTTTCTGTATACCCTTTCAAATGGAGGACATGAGAGACTTAGTGTCACTAGGAGATGGTTGTTGCCAAAAGGCACTCTCATCCTTTTCCTCACTCTTTTTCTCTGAGGAAGACTCAGTAGGAACGTCCTCTGTCATTTTGGTAGGGGTCCATACCGCATGAAGGAAAACTGTTATAAGCACTCGTGATACGCTCTGTGAAAATGTGGACCCATTCATATGATGAAAAGACATGGTCTGGTAGAAAATATCTGCACAGGCGAGTGACAAGGACCGGATGTGAATACTTCGCACGCCGAGTGCACTGGAAATTGGCAATCATGTGTTGCCAGAGGACAGTGTTCAATTAAATAATGTGTTGCCTGGTCATCAGGTTGTGTACAATTTGCAGCACTGGTCTATTGAAGGATGTAGTGTGATCTAGACCTAAGATATTGCGTTAGACTCATCGTCCAACACAATGTACATTATGAAATATGGTGCTCGCCTTGAGCCCACGGTCTTTCTCCTCACATCTCACACCTATAATAGTCATATATTCGATAAGAGGCAATGATGCATCATATTGTGGAGGACAGGGGATCTGTGTGATCATCTCAATTGTGTTAATATTAACAACGAGATCCCCTGAATCAAAGTGCATACTGAAAGTATGAAGATCGTGATCAATGGTGGATGTGTCAATGTGTGTGTAGAATTGGGTTACCAAATCGGGGCAATAATATGCATCACCATCCTCATTGTCATACACTAATCCAAACCAATTTTTCTCCCTAATACGATCTAAGTAAATAGTACCATAACTATGAACATCCATGAAAACTCTAGCAAAATTTTTCTCCGTAAAGATAGTGAAAAACACCTAGAGGGGGGGTGAATAGGTGTTAATGCTAATCTAATGATCTTTTTAAACAAGTATGAAAATATGATGCAACGATCGCCCAAAACAAGACTAGAAGCCGAATACCTGGTGAAGGCTCTGAACTCCTTCCTCGTGATTCCTCTAGATAAGAGTTTGAGGTGCGTATTGTAATCTTATTGTATGAGTATTGATCGACAATTTAGCAAGAAATGAAATGGATGCAATAATGAAGTGCACACAAGATCTATTACAAGAAAGAATTGTAAAGCAATAAAGAGGCAAAAATGGAAATCAATCGCAAACACAAAGGATTTGTTTCGAGGTTCGAGCCACCGCTCTACTCCCCGCCTTCACCGCCGTGAAGGGTTTCCACTATATCCACCAAGGAATTACAAAGGTCTACCGAAGACCGGAGTACTGAACTCCACCAATTACAATCCTCTACCGAAGAGGGATCTCCACACAAGAAGGAACAAGTACCAAGTGATCAACAAGGGATCACAAACTTCTCTTTACAACTTCCTTATAGAATGAGGAGGATATTTGGCTCAAGAAATGTAGTGAGAAAACAAATTCAGTTGTGAAGAAAATTTGCTTGAAAAACAACTGAAAATAAGTAACCAAGAATGCACAAAGAGAATTGAGAGCTTTTGAAAAAAAATTTCTTTCTTTTGGAAATTTGAAAACTAGGTATTTTTCTTGTGTTTTGCATGTGACCAATCTCCTCTATTTATAGGGACTAGAGGAGATCAAAACATGATTATAACTAGCTTATTAGGTCAGAAAATAGCCCCCAAAATTTCAGAACCAGCTGCCACACGAATCCCAACCAAATCCTAGAGAGAAATCTCTAAAAAGTAGCCGTTATGGCAGCTGGCGGCTGTTGGTCGACCGGTGAATAGTCTCCAATTCTGCATTATTATATCGCATTTTCCCACCGATTTATGAATAAAATGTCGGTCTAAACTGTGTTTTGGTCTCTCTTGCAGGTAAATCAAGAGTTTAAGGGCAAAAGAGTAATAAGAGTTTAATTAAACCCATTTATGGGTAATTAAATCCGCATTACTTGGAGGCCAAGCAAGGGATGTTCTAGAAGATATGTCGAACCTAGACTCTTGCGCACATCAGACGAATATCCGGCCAAAAATACCAAAAATAGAATATACCAAGAAGGTTCTCGAAGCTGGAGATGTTTCTCACAAAAACCAGGGATTTAACTCCCTGGTTTTGCCGTGGAAACGAGGCAAATGCTGAGCTTCCGCGGCAATTTGGTGGGCCCACGCGTCGATTTTCGACGCGTGGGCCCGTCTCGTCTTCTAGAAGCCTCCTATACCTATATAAACCCCTGCAGAGGTCCAGAACGGGGAGGAGTTTTCATTTTTAGGTTAGGGTTTCTATGTTTTAGTGTAGTGTAGGTAGGTGTTCTCCATTTCTTTTATTTTGTTATGTTATTTCATTTTTAGATCTTGTAGTAGGGCTGAGAGATTCAGAGAGAGAGAGATAGAGAGGGATTGATGTAATAGATGGTGACAGTCTATGTAAAGATGCCTCCTTTCTTCTCCAATGTAATCTCCTTCATCTTCTACATGATGCTTGCTAACTTTTCTTCTCATGACAATCTAACTACTAACCACTAACCATCTAACCACTTACTTGATAATCCACATGAATCTAGTAGCCTCTATAAGGCCTTGTTCTTGCAAGAGTCATTGATGGCTCATTGATGATGGGTTCTAACATCTAACTTGCTAACTTGCTAACCAAGCTAACTCTCTCTTATTTCATGCTTTCCTTCAATGGTCTGATGATTTAATGTTTGTATTAGCTTGCTCTTGATGCATATTTGATTGTGAAAGAACCATCTCATTTGCCATGCTTTGTATCGTCTCTTGAAGCCAAGGATTAGTGATGGCCGAGGATCAAATGTGAGGCAACTATCATTAAGAGGTTAGCATGGTTAGTGGATCAATTAGTAGTTAGTAGCCATGAGTTTTCTTTTATCTTGTTTTTAAAAGCAATTCTTTTATCTTTTCATCGGTGTTTTTACGATCCTCTTTGTTCACCCTTGTTTCATCTTCTTTACTACAAGCTTCTTCTTCTTTTCTATTTTGCTTTCCAAACCACTCTTTTGTTTTTACATTGCCGTTTTCATCGCCTTCTCCACCTACCACATTCTTGATTTTCTTTTACTTTTCTTCTCACTTTCTTTTTCATTATTTTAACAAAGAAGAATTGTTAACATAAAACGTGAATAAAAACTGTCAATGCTTCTATCGCCTCCCTTCCCTGTGGATACGACCCGTTGAGCCAATGCTATAACGGAAGTATTGAGGGTACATTAGCACATATACGAGATTTTCATTGATTTCATAAATACACACTTTTGAGTGCTGGTTTTCACCCCAATCAAAATTTTTGGCCCGGTCGACTGACAGTCCAATTGGCAAAGTAGCCGTTGGACTCGGTCGACCGGCAGCCAAAGAAAAAATTCACTTTGAACTGTCGGTCGACTGACCCGGTCGACCAACCAAAAACAGAGAGCAAGCTGCTTCCAGTCGGTCGACCGACAGACGTGCACAAAACATGCACGCCCTGATCTTAAGGCTCGATCGACCGGCCCGGTCGACCGGTCAGGCCTGGAATGGACCGGTCGACCGGCCCGGTCGACCGACAGGCCTGAAACAGGATTTTTATAGGAAAAATTTTGAACTTTGGAAAATTTTCAAAATAAATTTGTAGGGATATATGATCAAGTATCATGCTAAAAAGGTAGGTATACATGATATAAACAAGATATAAAATTTATAAAAAATTTGAGTCATGTATAGTTATCAAGGTATGAACTTAAATCAAATACCAAACATAAAAACCGTATTTTGAAAAGTGTGTGTTTTCTTGAGCCAACTTAGCACAACCACATTTTTAACAAACTGAGTCTTACATAGGTTCTAGGTGACTACAAAGTCTTCAAGTGGGCTTCTCCATATGTAATCTTTGAATAGCTTGATACTTTGAACCCGAAATGAACTAACTTGAGTCAAAACAACCTTCCTTTAGGGAAGAACACTTCATGAATTCTTAGAATCCTGAAACACACTTAAACACCAAAAAATGATTAGTACAAATAACTATATATGTTTTGTAATCATCAAAACTCAAAAATCGGTTGATTGTAACCTTGGGCCAACAGATAGTTGGAGCCATGGATGAAAAATTCGTAAAAAGAGGGAAAAAGATATGTAAACATTCCCCGAAAATTGTGGGAGGAAAAAAATCAAGGATAGACTGCCTGAGCAGTCTCAGTGGCCACAGAGATGAAATTCGTGGTAGATCTGGGATCTACACTTCACGGCGATAGGTACAGACACTGGAGGCACAGTTGGTTCTTCAGGAAAGTCGCGAACCAACCGCGGAAATGCGACAAAACTAGCATTTTCATGGCAAATTGATGAAGAGAGGGTCAAGTTTTTGTGGGTTAGCGGCGCTGCTTTCTCTCTTCTTCAAATCTAGGTTAAATTTTGGATGATAATACCCATGGGAGAGAGAGGAGGGTATAAATAGGCTGAAAGATTATGACTTTCTTTTTTTACCCTATGAGGATTTAGGAATTTTGAATAGGGGATTTTGGTGTTTTAAAATTTGGTACAAAATTTAAAAAAATCTTTTTGTTTTATATATTTATTTTTTAATTTATTATTATTATTTTAAAAGATAAAGGAAAGAAAAAATGGTTATTTACAAAAAGGGTCCCCAAAAATTTTTTTTGCAACGAACATCAGTGAAAATCAGAGAAAGACCTAGTCACTCGTTTACTGGTCACAAAGACCCAGTTCAAAAGTTCCGTGTGGCTCAGGCTCAGTAGTTAAGAACGATTTCAATCTCTGTCCTTTGACTTTAAATACATTACTGTTCTTTGGATCAAAAATTTCCACCGCACCATGAGGAAAAACTGTTTGAACTAAAAATGGTCCCGACCAACGTGTTTTCAGTTTTTCAGTAAAAAGGTGAAGCCTAGAGTTGTACAATAAAACCATTTGATCAGGGACAAAACTCTTCCTATGTATGGACTGATCATGGAAGAGTTTGGTTCTATTCTTAGAAATTCAAGCGTTCATAGGCTTCATTTCTTATTTCTTCAAGCTCAGAAATCTACAATTTTCTTAGGTCACCGACATTTTTTATGTCAAAATTAAGTTGCTTAATTGCCCACAAAGCATGGTACGCAAGCTCCGCTGGTAGATGGCAGGGTTTTTCAAATACCATTCGGTATAGAGACATCCCTAGAACAGTTTTGTAGGCGATCCGATAAGCTCATAGTGCATCAATAAGCTTAACCGACCAATCCTTCCAATTCTGTCCTATGGTTTTCTTCAGGATGAGTTTGATTTGTCTATTTGTCACCTCCACCTGCCCGTTTGTCTGAGGATGGTAGGCCGTGAATAATTTGTGAGAAATTGAGTACTTTCGCATTAGGGCTACAAAAACCCGATTGCAGAATTGACTCCCGTTGTCGCTTATTATCGCGCGGAGGGCTCCGAAGCGTGAAATGATATTTTCTCTGAAAAACTTGATGACAACTCGTTTGTCATTTGTCCATGTTGGCACAGCTTCTACACACTTTGAAATGTAATCAACAGCTATCAAAATGAATTGGTTGCCGAAAGAAGTCAGAAAGGGTCCAATAAAATCGATACCCCATACGTAGAAAATTTCCACTTCCAAAATTGGGGTAAGGGGCACCATATCCGTACATGTGATTCGACCAGTCATTTGACATCTTGCACGGAGTTTGCAAAAATTGAAGGAGTTCTTAAAGAGAGTGGGCCATTAGAACCCACTCTGCTGAACTTTCTCAGCAGTCTTGTGTGGATCGAAGTGTCCAACACATGCAAATTCATGACAAAAAGTCAACACACTATGATGTTCATTCTCAACAAGACACCTTCTAATGATATGGTTAGGGAAATATTTTAATAGATATTGTTCATCCCAGAAAAAAAATCGTATCTACATGAAAAAGCGATGTTTGTCCTGTCTTGACCAACTAGAAAGTGTTTGCCTGGTTGGAAGATAATTTGCAATGTCAGCATATCAAGGCTCTTTACACATCAGTAAGATGTGTTCTTCTGGAAAGTTCTCATTAATCGGTATTGTTTTCACATGTGCATTTGGGATTCTCGACAAATGATCTACCACCATATTTTCAATTCCTTTTTTGTCTGCGATTTCTAAATCGAACTCTTGCAAAAGAAGGATCCAACGAATGAGTCTAGCCTTAGCATTCATCTTTTGCATCAAATAGTGTAGGGCAAAATGATCAGTGAACACCGTTGTTTTAGACCTGAGTAGGTATTGTCGGAATTTCTCTAACGCAAACAATCCTACTAAAAATTTCTTTTCAGTTATTGTGTTATTGTGTAATTGAGTCAGGCATCATTAAGCGTCCTACTCACATAGTAAATCACGTGTTGCTTATTATCAATGGTGCCAATGACATAATCAGAGCCATCACACATGACTTAAAAGGGTCTAGTCCAATCAGGTGCCAAAATTATCGGTGTAGAGACAAGTTCTTATTTCAACTCCTCCCAAACTTTTAGATTTCCATCGTCAAAATTGAAGGGTACATCTTTTTCTAAAAGATTAGTTAAACGTCTAGCAATTTTGCTAAACTCTTTAATGAATCTTCTATAAATATCAGCGTGTCCTAGAAAAGATCTGATGTCTTTTAAGCATTTTGGTTCGGAGAGTTTAGCTATCACTTCCACCTTAGACTTATCAACCTCAATTCCTCGTCTCGAAACTTCATACCCAAGGACGATTCCATGATTGACCATGAAATGACTTTTTTAGTTAAGTGTCAAATTCTTTTTCATGCATCTTTGTCAGATCAATTTGAGATGATGCAGGAATTGGTCAAAGGAATCTCCGTAGATTGAAAAGTTATCCATAAATATTTCCAAAAAAATTTCCACCATGTCTGAGAAGAGACTAAGTATACAACGTTAAAATATTGCAGGAGCGTTGCATAATCTAAACGGCATCCTGCGGTATGCAAACGTTCCAAAGGGATGGTGAAAGTTATTTTCTCTTGGTCTTCGGGAGCAATGGGACTTTCATTATATCCTGTATATTCATCCAGGAAACAATAGTACTCATGTCCGACCAGTCTTTCTAGCATCTGATCTATAAAGGGAAGAGGAAAGTAGTCTTTACATGTGGCAGAATTTAGCTAGTGATAATCAATGCAAACTCGAATCTTCATTGAAAGACGAGTTTGTACTAATTCTTCTTGTCATTTTTTATCGTAGTAAAGCCGGCTTTTTTGGGCACAGCGTGGACTGAACTAACCCATTGGCTATCAGATATGGAATGAATTATCCCATTGTCTAGCATTTTAAGGAACTCTATACAGACAGCCTCTTGTATAATGGGGTTGAGTCTACGCTGTGGGTCACGTTTGGGTTTTGCCCCTTCATCAGATGGATGCGGTGTTGCACAATGGATGGACTGATCCACTTGATGTCGGCTATGGTCCAACCAATAGCCTCCCTATTTTCTCTTAACACAGCAAGAAGATTCATTTCTTGTTTTCTCGTTAAATAGGAAGCACTGATCACTGGGAAAACTTCCTTTTCACTCAAGTACTGGTACTTGAGATGACTAGGGAGAGCTTTCAGTTCGGATGAAGGGATATGATCCGTCAAGTGTTGTTCTTCTTACAAGGGAATGTTTGGGGTTGCGTTTGTTGCCCACTCTACTATGCAATCTACTATCTTGTCAAGATTGAAGTCATCTGACTCAAAATCAAATTCACGTTCAAACTTATACTCTAGCTCTTCCTCATGTTCACTGGTTAGTTTTTCAATCAAGTTCACTTCAAATTATTGGTCATCCAAATCTCGAGGTTGTTTTCCCAGATGAAAAACATTCACCTTCTTAGTCATGTCACCGAAAGTTAAGCACATTGACCTGTTCCTACAATTAATGATTGCTTTTATTGTTGCTAGGAATGGTCATTCTAAAATGACTAGGGTCTGAGCTTTCAGATTCAGCATGAGTTGTGTTTCCAAATAATGAAATCCACGGGGTAGATGAACTCTTCGACCCGTATAAGGACATCCGCAATTTACCCTTGGGGACTTTTACAGAACGATCAGCTAATTTTATAGTAACCTGAGTTGGACGGAGGTCACCTAACCTGAGTTGCAGATACATGAAAAAGGGGAGTAAGTTGATACTTGCTCCTAAATCACGCCGTGCCCGATTTATAGTGGTATGTCGTATAATACATAAAATGATTAGGCATTCGGGGTCTTTGTATTTACAGGGATGGGACCAAATTGCAGCTCGCTTATGTTGATGCAAGAAATACCTTTTGGAAATATTTTGTTTTCTTTTTCTTGGTGCACATATCTTTTAGGAATTTGGCATATAATGGAACTAGTTGAATGGCATTAAGAAGTGGCATGTTTATCTGGACTTAATTAAATATTTCTCTAGTCTTTTCCATTTGAGCATTGGTCTTGGTGTTTGATAGCCTATAAGGGAATGATACAATAGGCATGTATTTTTATTCTGCTAGTTTATCCTTTTCGTCAGACTTTGAAGTGGATGGGTTGTGAATTTGATGATGAAGATGGGTCGTTTGAAACAGGTTGTGCAGCCACAAGAGGATTGGACACTGGGAGATTGAAAATTGGGGCATTGAAAACCTGGTTGTCTACTTGCTTTTCAGATCTCAGAATGTGAACAATATTGCATTGTTTCGGTATTACATCCTTGACTTCATTAACGGGAAAGGAGTTCTTTGGATTAGGCAATGACTGACTTTGTAATGTTCCTTTTTGTCTTTCATTAAGTGAGCTTGCCAATTGACTTATCTAAACTTCAGGCCTATTAATAGCCTGGTTGTGACTGTTCATCATGAGGCTTGACTTTTTGACAAGGTTTCTAATGCTATTTCCAAATCTGACATCTTTTTTCTCCGGATGATTTTGTTGCTGTTGGTAAGCGGTCTGAAAATTGTATTAGTAAGTTGGCTGAAAATTGGGGTGATGAGTCTGAGCAGCGAATTGATATAGAAAATGTTGTCTTGGATGCTCAGGACTAGACTGACTTCAAGAAAAGTTAGGATGATTCCTCAATCCTGGGTTGTATCTCTTAGAGTAGGGATTGAAATTTGGTCTGGTAAAGGCTGCGTTCATACCATCATGTAACATCTGTTGAACTTAGTATACAGGACACTCTTTAAAAATGTGAGTCAAGGCATGGCAGTAGGTATAACCCGGATTTAGCATTTAGGGTGGGTTGATCTGGCTCACCGAGTTTTGTTCCCTAGCCTCTAGCAGTTCTAGTCTCCTCGTCAGTTGTGTAATTTTGTCTCGACAGCTATGGAAGACTATACCGGTTCTGAATGTTGTGGGGTTAGTCTTTTCAGGACAAGACTCCCACTAAATGGTTTTTTCAGCTAAGGTTTCAAATAAATCCCAACCCTGATCCTCGTCCTTCTTTAAGAAATCTCCCTGACACATAGTCTCAAGGAGCATTTTGGTTCGGTAATCTAGTCCGTCATAGAGAATTTAACACTGCTGTCATTTCTTTATTCCGTGGTGAGGACACTGGGCTAACAGATCCTTTAACCTTTCAAAATATTTTCAGAATGGTTCATTGGTCTCTTGTCTAAACTGAATTGTATTTTTCTTGATGAGGGTGGTCATATGGATTGGGTAGAATTTTTAAGGAAAACCTTAACAAAGTCATCCTAAGATGAAATCAAACTGACGGGTAAGCAATATAGCCACTTCTTGGTTGTATCCTTAAGTGCAAAGGGAATGAATCTCAATCTTACGGCATCCTCCCACAGCTGGGAAATCCGCATCATCAAACATACTTCTTCAAACTCCCGGATGAAGAAATATGCGTCCTTAGAATCTATGCTATGAAATCTAGGAAGGGTGTTTATAAATTAGGGTTTCATCCTGAAATTGTTACCGTTGGTCTCTGGTAACTGAAAGCAGGAGGGAGTGATGCTCTAATTGGGTAAACTTGTCTTGAAGCGATACATGATTAGCCATGATTGGAATGAACTCAGGAGACAGTGTAGGTGGAAGTAGAGTGTTCCTAACTAACCTTGATGAAATTGGATCTCTGGACCACTCTTGCATGCACAACACAAACAACGTTCACCTCACAAACAAACATAAAAATAAAAAGAACAAACAAGAAAATAAAGAAAAATAATCTCCAAGCCTAGTCCAGGATACCTAGACCTAGACAACTCCTAATTAGGCGATTTCTCGGAGGAGGTTGTTGTATGAAACTAACCACAAGGTAATCAGTCAGGTAGGGGTAAAATATGGTGGGAGGTATCCATGTATAAGCAACGGGCCTTAATTACACTAAACCAAGGTATTTTCGAGGCTTAACCTCTTAATCTCCAATTGTAGACACTGGATTTCGTAGGAGTAACTTTCAAAACAAGTTTCACCCTCAGTTAATCTCCTAATGAGTCCGGATGTCCCTAGAGGCCAACGTCTATTAATTTTTAAATTAATCTTGTGATTGTGAATGCTTGAAAAGTTGTTTTTGAGCTAAAGGGTGATAAAATCCTCACCTTATCTTGTTTTTTTTGGGTCATGCCTTTAGAATCGATTTGTGCAAGTGTACAGAATATATCAAATAAGATTCACTCAAAGTGGATAAATCAACCAAAGAGTCATATTCTATATACTATGCTCATGTACTTTGCTCCAATCACTCTTCAATAGTAAAGTAAATGAATCAAAAAGACACGTGCCCAAAGAAGCAAATGTCTAAACTGATTTTCAACTTTCAACAAGCTTTTTATTGTTTATTTATTTGCAGTAATATGTGTGTGGCATACAAAGAAAATAATTATTACAGAGAGCTAATTTTTTGCTAAGCAAACAACCTGTAAAAAAATTATCAGTAGTGCACTCAACTTTGCCGCGAAAATGCGGCAAAAGTCGTGGAAACACAGCAAGTTTGAGGTTACTTGATCTCTGCTTTCTAGAGCAAGAGTCTAAGACCACTTATATGTCACTGCAACTGCTATTTTCTTGCTTCCAACACCTATAACCTGAAACAGAAAAGGAAATCTTCAAATCGAGAAAATAAAAACCGTTACCCTCCCCAGCAATGGTGCAAAAAATTTTGATCAGGGTAAAACTAGCACTTGAAAACGTGTGTTTTATGAAATCAATGTGAAAGTGTGTTTGCTAATATTCCCTGGATACTCCGTTATAGCATTGGCTCAATGAGTCGAATCTACAGAGATGGGAGGTGACAGAAGCATTAACGATCCGTTCACGTGTTATGTTAATGAGTTCCTCTTTGTTAAAGAATAAGAAAAAAGAAAAGAAAAGGAAACTGAAGTGATAAGAGAGAAGGCGCTGAAAACCACAATGTGAAAATAAAAGAAGAGTGGTTGTAGGATCGGCAAAATAAAACAAGAAAATAGAGATGAAATGAAAAGTGAAGTAAAACAAGGAGTGGAAAGTGTGGTGGAATGATTTAGAAAATAGTTTTAAAAACAAAATAAAAGAAAAGAAGAAGATGAAAACATAGGTGAACTAAGAAGATGGTGAAAACAACGATAAGAAAATGGTAAAATAATTTTAAAAAGTTTTAAAACAAAGTAAAAAGAAAGAAGAAAAATGATGAAAGAAAACTAATGCATGCTAACTACTAATTGCTTCACTAACATGCAAACCTCTTAGTGATAGTTGCCTCATATGGATCATTGGCTATCACTAATCCTTAGTTTCAAGAGACGATACCAAGCATAGCTCATAAGATTGCTCTTCCAAATTCAAACACATCCAAATCACACAACAATGTGCAAGCTACTATTAGATCATCAAAATAAAGTAGAGGTGAGCATGAAATAAAGAAGACATTGTAAGTTAGCGTGTTAGTGGGTTATATCTTAGAATATTGGAATGTTAAAATCCATCATCATGAGTCATCAATGGCTCTTGCAAGGGCAAAACCTTATACATGCTATTCGATTCATGTAAATTATCAAGTAAGTGGTTAGTAGTTAGATTGTCATGAAAAGAAACTAGCTAAGCATCATGTAAAAATAGAGAAGATTAGAATAGAGAAAAAAATGAGACATCCTTATATAGATTGTCACTCTCTATTACATCAATATCTCTCTCCCCCTCCAGAATCAACTCAGCCCTAATACATGAATTTAAAAAAAAGAAAAATACAAAATAAATGAAGAAGAAGAAGAACTATACTAGGCCATACTAAAGAGACAAAACCCTAAATCTCGCTCTCTCCCCTGTCTCTGGTCTAAAACATGCATATTTATAGGCAGAAGAAGGATCTGGAATGCGAGACGAGGCCACTCGTCAAAGATCAAGCGTGGGCCCACCAAAATGCCATGTTTCCTCAGTATTTCTGTGGCAATACCAAGGACTTAGGTCCCTAGTTTTGGTCCACTACTTTGTCTGGTCTCGAGAAGTTTCTGTATGGTCTCGAATTTGGGTATTTAGATCCATATTTTCATCAAATTCGCGCCCAACTTCTGGATCCAATGTATCTTCTAGAAGCTCTCTAGCTTGGCCTCCAAATATTGAGATTTAATTACCCGAGATTAGGTTATTATTCTGACTTTGCCCTTAAACTCTTGATTATCTATAAAATAGACCAAAACACAGTTCAGAAGCTATGTTTCATTCATAAACTGGTAGGGAAATGTGATATAATGATGTAGAATCATAGAATAATCACTGGGACATGTGTCATCATCTTGATGAGGGTTAAATTTTGACCACTACATATATTTCGCTTTCTAACTTGTCGGAGTCTGGGAAAGAGAAGTCGGGGAAGCAAAGATAATCGGATTATGAATGCTTTAAAACTCATCATGATGCTTGTGCGACGAATCTCTTCAAATCACTGCAGATTTTCTGAAATTAATTATTGGTTGCATAGCTGGCTAATAGTGGTCACATCAGATGGCTGGTTCTCTTAAAGTCTGGGCAGTACGTCACTTCGAATCCTGTCGCCATTATGACTGGGACTATAGGATTTTATAGTTTGACGATGATGATTGATCTCCTGCCTTTACTGTTGACTAAAAACCTTTGGATCATAAGCTGACTCTTTAGGAATTAGAAATTTGAATTAGAGGCGGTTGGGCTTCTAGTCCATTTATAAAATAGAGAAAGTTTTGTGAGAGAAAATCATCTTCTTTTTTCTTCAAAAACCCTTACTTCGAAACTCTAATTTCTTTTCTGGCTGCGCCGCCATGTCTTATTCTCTTCTTTTCATAAAATGGAGGAAGGAGGAGAGGGAGGAAGATAAGGAAATGGTGATCAGGCTCTTCCTTTTGGGGAGTCTGGAATATGCATTGCATTAGTCATCGTGGAGGGGTTGTTATGGCACATTAGCCATCGTGACTGGGTGCCGTTGATTGAGGCTTTATCTGAACACAAGAATACAAAATTTTAGAACTTAAAATAAAGAGTGCAAGGTGCTCAATACTACCGCAATAGCAAGTGGCTATGCGGGTCGTGATCCATAAGGAGGGACTAGCGATGGAAGCTTTTTTAGCAAGTTCTCTTTTAATTTAAATTCAATGGTTAAGAATCTTCTTTTAATTCTTTAAATGAAAAAGGAAATAAGTTACAGTTAAGTTAATAAGAAAGTGGTAGATTAAGAAGGTGGAGAAAATAGAAAATGGATATATACAAAGAAATTGAAAAGAGTGATAAAAGAGTTGAAAGTTGATCGTGTTGGTGATATAAATTAAAAATTAAAAGAAAGAAAGTTAAACCTAAAAGAAATACTCACCTCTTCGGCGTCTGCTTACCTTTGACCCGTATCGATGATGTACCATTGTTTGAAGGCGAGCAAAGTATAACAAATAGGATCTTCCCCATTCCCGATTTACACTATGAAATAAAGGGGCAAGCTACACTACCATAGAAATAAATATCCATCACCATAAGCCATCAATGGCACTTGCGAGGGCAAGGAAACTTTGAGGCTATCAGAGTTATTTGGATTCACAAACACAGAAGAGGGAAGTAAACAAAACAAGAATAAAAAAGAAAAGAAAACTTTGATTTGATTCAAATGACAATGAAAGAAAAGATTACTTACACCGGTGTCACTCTCAGTACAAGCTTGTTCTCATTACTTCATGAAAATCTCCTCTCCTTCAGTTACATAAAGAAAATAAAAATCACATAAAAGAAAACTAAAAACCTAAGCACAAACTATAAAATAGCCTAAATTTTACTCTCTGCTTGGTCGTCCTCTGCCTTTGAGATTACAGGTACTTATAGAAGAAATACAGAGGGTAGAAGAGTATGAAGATAGGAAAAGCTGACTATTTCTGAATTTGAATCCTCCTCTTATCTCCAAACTTGATTTGATATGGACATTCAGTTCTTATCTACAATTTATTGGCGAATATAACTTATCAAATGATAGAAATAGAATTAGTGATCAGCTTAAAAGTTGTAGCCCTTTAAGTCTTCTTTTTGGATCATCTTGAATCATCAGATTCGAGTTTCGGTAGCGAAAGTTATGATTCAAATACTAAAATATTTTCAGTCAGAATCTGAGTCAAAATTGCTTCATCTCATCCATTGATCTTCTCTCTATCCATTTATCCCTTTAGATTTTGAATTTAGACTCTATATTTGATGTTATCCTCGGTTGATCTTTAGCTAACCAAAATGGATTTATAAAAGTTTGAATTTTACCAATTTTCATTTGGTGTTATCGTTCTGATTTGCTCTAATCTTCAGCTGAATATTTGCCCCAATCTTTAATTTATTCTAACTAGATCAGGGATCATTCTCATCTAATTAAATAGATTCAGTTAAATCTGATTTTAACTGATATTAATTTAGTTTAATCATCTTTCTCTTCATGATTATCTTCTACAAAATTGACATTAAAGATAAGAAAATTAGCAGATTTATTATACGATAAATTTAGGAGTATAATGAAAAGAATGCAAAATATGTGTACGATCACACCCCACACCTATCTTTTGCTCATCCTCGAGCAAAACAACAAAACTAAATTAAAGATTATTAGACTACTTTCGCAGGTCACGCGATTGTGCTAAGCATGTGCAACAAGCTTTTAAACCTCTAGGTTTCCCCTAGAGGACGAGTTTTGTCTCGTGAGGGTTTTTAGTGAATTACACCCAGAAAATCCATAAAGAAAGAGAAACAAAGTGTTAGTATTTTGAAAATATGTTTTGAAAGAGAAAAATATTTGAAGTATTATTGTAAAAATTAAGTAATTTATAAGTTATAGAAAAATTACACTTTTCATTCTTAAGCTTAGTCTTAATTCAAAAACTTATTATCAACCATGGCATGGAGTCAAACTGTATTTCTTATCTAATCTATTATTTTACCCTAAGTCATATGCACCTTTGTGATTATGAAATTTTGATTCAAGGTTCTTTAACTCTAACTCTTATGCCTTATTATTTTTTCTCTTTATTTTTTTATTTATTTGGTGATATTATTCCTTAGTTTTATTAGGCTTTCTCTCTGCCCATGTAACGAGTCTTTAATCGGTGACTTGCAAACCAAACAGTTTTAGAGCACCGGGTGAGAGACACCCCAAGGACTTAAGGACTCGAGAAAACAAGGTCACATAACTAAAGATTTTATTATATAAACCGCCTTTAGTGTGAATACTTATGCTAAATACCCAACTTAATCAGAGGATTTTTATATATATTATATATATATTTTTCTTTTTTTTAATAAGGCATAAGAATCTTTGTTTTTTAAATCCTAAATGTGTAAGTGTATAAAGCATGCATATATCATCAAGGTAAAAATCAAGACTAAATTATTCTTTCAAATTTTCTTCCTAACCTTGAAAATCAAATAAATAATCTTATTTTGACCAAGTATAAGAAATCCTAATTATGATTCTCCTATTCCTTAAAATTGACTTAATTTCTTACAAAGAATATTTTAAAATATTATTTCTATTTTCAAAAAAATTTAAAAGTGAACAAAAATGTTAAAAAAATTTATAATAAAAGGAGAACCTAAGTTATGTTAGAACCCTCCCCCACACCTATCTCATGCATTGTCCTTAATGTATGAATTATTGCATAGATGCATGAAAAAGAAGAAAGGAAAGAAAATATTACCTTATGGTGGTGGTTCTGGTGGTGATCTGATTGGGTCAAGCATTGCTACCCAATCAAGATAATGTGGTGGTTCACGGAACCCACCTTTGTTGACCTCTTTTCTATTTACATATTTGCAGTCTCCAATATAAATAGGATCATGAAAGATCCTATCGTTAAACTTACTTCCTTACATGACCAGTCCTGGAAAATCATCACAGTCATCTTGGTCTATACCTATGTCCAACAAAAGAATGTGACATGGTGGAATCATTGACTTGGGCTCAAGAATGAAAGGTTCAGGAACCAATACTAACTCGAGAAAATCATCTTTGGGTTCGAGAGTTAGTTTTGGTTCAAGAGTTGAGTCGGATTCTAAGAATTAAAATTCACATTCTTTTCCCATCAATAGAATGTGACTATCTAAAATTGGTGATTACATTTCTAGATCTATGGGTACGGGAATAAATGTTGGCTCAGAAAATTGGTCCAAATTGGGTAAGAATACTGGAGTCAACATAGATTCGAAGATGGGAACTGACTCACAAAGTTGGGGATAGGTTCACATTTATAATCAAGTTCAATCTCAATATGAAAACTTGCCAATTCATCAATAGGATGATATTGGTCAAGTTCAAGATTTTGTGATGAAATTGAATCTTGGTCAAAATCTTCAAGATACCATGATTCTTGGTTTTCATTAATATGGCTAAAAGTGTCGGGAATAGTCAAATATTGGGTAGGGAGAGTTTCCTTATTCCTACGCATATTTTTCAATCTACTAGGTCTTTCTTCTATCATCTCGAGTGGATCATTTTGGCATTGAATCATGCTTTCCATACTCTTTTCTAAGTTGGCATGTTCTCCTTGAAAAATAGAGTAAGGATCTGTGATTTGAAAATTTTAACAGGATTTTGAGCCTTCTAAAATTTGAATTCATCGCTCAAGCTCGTCTAAGGCTTTTTCCTCTTTTCCCAGCCAATTGATTCTTCCAATGGTTGTTCAGGAGAAGAAGTATATAAAGCTGGATGTTGGTAAGGTGGTTGACAATATGACTCGGGGGAGTTGTATCCCCATTGACTCTGTGAGCAGTAGTGATGATTATTCCAGTTTTGTTCATAGTATTGGGACTGGGGCATGTATTGATTCAGATAAGACCAATCCGGTACACTAGGCTGGTTAAAGTTATGATAGGTCGGGTTGGTAATATCTTAAAAGGAGGTCGGGGTGTAACATGGATTACCATTAAAATTGGAAAAATTATTGTTTTAAGCGATATCACACAAGAAATGTCAAACACAAACAAAGAAAAATAAACAAATAAAGAAACAAATAATAAAAAAATCTAACCTAAGTTAGGGTAGACCTTAGACCTAGACGACTCCTAACTGGTTAGACTATCCACGAGGGGTATATTGCAGAATCTGACCACTAGTTAATCGGCCAGGTAGGGGCAAGATCCGTGAGAGGTATCCGTGCCTAAGCAACATGCTTAATTATGTAAAACCACCAACCTTCGGGGTTTCGCCCCTCAATCCCCAACCTTAAACACTGATTTGGCACGAGTCAAATTCTAATCAACTTTCCCCATAGGTCAGTCTCCTATATGAGTCCGAGATGTCCCTAGGGCCAACGTCTACTCAGTTTTAGTTAGGATTGACTTAGTGAGTGAGGAGATTGTCTGTGGGCTAAGGGAGAGTAATGACTTCCCCATCTTATCTTGTTTATATGACAAACCCTTAAGATTGATTGTGCAAAGTGTGCAAGATATAGAAAAGTAACATTCATAAACAAATATCACCAAAGATGTTTCCTAAACTATATGCTATGCAAACGTACCTTTTGCTCCAGCACTCTTAAATAGTAATATAAAATGTAAATAAATTAGACACGTGCCTAAATACAAGTCTAAACCATTTTTAGCATTTAACAAATATCATTTTACTGTTGAGGTTAGAAAGTATATACAATGAGACAAACAAGAAAATAAATAGCCACAGAATTTCAGCTTTGTAATTCAGCCAACCTGCAGAAATTCAGGTTAGTAGTTCACTCAGATTGCCACTAGAATGTAGCAAATCTGAGGGCTTCTAGGCTCTGCTTTCTTGAGCAGAGCCAAAGGCCACTTATATATCCACTGTAGCAAAAAAATTTCCTTGTTGTTAAACATGTACACCAAGAACAAAGAAGAAGGTTAACCAAAAATGTAAACTTAAAAAGAGAATTACTTACCGTCCCTCCCCGGTAACGGTGCCAAAATTTGATTGAGGCTTTACCTGCACACAAGAATACAAAATTTCAGAACTTAAGAATAAAGAGTACAAGGTGCTTAATACTACCGCGATAGCAAGTGGCTATGCGGGTCATGAACCACAAGGAGGGACTAGCGATGGAAGCTTTTTTAGCAAGTTCTCTTTTAAGTTACAATCAATGGTTAAAGATCTTCTTTTAGTTCTTTAAAAGAAAAGGAAAATAAGTTACAATTAAGTTAATAAGAAAGTGGTAGATTGAGAAGATAGAGAAAATAGAAAATGGATATATAAAAAGAAATTGAAAAGAGTGATAAAAGAGTTGAGAGTTAATGGTGTTGGTGATCTAAACTAAAAATTAAAATAAAGAATGTTAAACCTAAAAGAAATACTTACCTCTTCGGCGCCTGCTTACCTTTGACCCGTATCGACGATGTACCTTTGTTTGAAGGCGAGCGAAGTATGATAAATAGGATTTTTCCCATTCCCGATTTATACTATGAAATGAAGGGGCAAGCTATACTATTATAGAAATGGATATCCATCACCATAAGCCATCAACATCACTTGCAAGGACAAGGTAACTTCAAGGGTATCAAAGTCATTTGGATTCACAAACACAGAAGAGGAAAGCAAACAAAAATAAGAATAGAAAAGAAAAGAAAACTTCGATTCGATTCAAATAACAATGAAAGAAAAGATTACTTACACCGGTGTCACTCTCAGTACAAGCTTGTTCTCATTCCGCCTGAAAGTCTCCTCTCCTCTCAGTTACATAAAGAAAATAAAAACTACATAAAACAAAACTAAAAACCTAAGTCATAAACTACAGAATAGCCTAAATTCTGCTCTCTGTTTGTCGTCCTCTACCTTTGAGATTGCAGGTATTTATAGGAGGTAGAGGGTAGAGGAGTATGAAGATAGGAAAAGCTGACTCTTTTCTGTATTTGAATCATCCTCTTATCTTCAAACTTGATTTGATGTGGATATTCAGTTCTAATCTGCATCTTATTGGCGTGTTAATTGCTGAATAAAACTTATCAAATGACAGAATTAGAAATAGTGATCAACTTATGAGTTGTAGCCTTTTAAGTCTTCTTTCTAGATTATCTTGAATCATTAGATTTGAGTTTCGGTAGCGAATGTTATTATTAAAATACTAAAATATATCCAGTTAGAATCTGAGTCAAAATTGCTTCATCTCATCTCTTGATCTTCTCTCTATCTATTTATCCCTTTGCTTTTTGAATTTAGACTATGTATTTGATATTATCCTCGATTGATCATTAGCTAACCAAAATAGATTTATAAAAATCTAAATTTATCGGTTTCCATTTAGTGTTATTTTTCTGATTTGCCCTGATCTTCAGCTGAACATTTGCCCCAATCCTTGATTTGTTCTAACTAGATCTGGGATCATCTTCAGCTAATCAAATAGATTCAGTTAAATCTGATTTTAATTGGTATTTATTTAGTTTAATTCTCTTTCTCTTCATGATTATCTTCTACAAAATAGACATTTAAGATAAGAAAATTAGCAGGTTTATTACACGATAAATGTAGGAGTGCAATGAAAAGAATGCAAAATATGTGTACGATCAATCATCGATGGAAGGGATCTACAGGATGTACAGTTGGGCCTTCAATTTACCCAAAATAAGGGATGCTGGATCCCCCCCCCCCCCGTGGGTTGGAGTCCCTCTGTTGGTGATCTGGAGTCTCTCTATTTAGTAATGGTACTTCTCCAGGGCGGTACCAGGGTGCAAACGTAATTTGGTAGTGATACTTCTCCACGGCGGTACTGGGGTGCAGACGTGATTTTGTCACTATCTTGACTGTCTCATCGGACACCTCTGCTACCCTCCTGGAGTGCTTCCTGAGAGTTCTCAACCTTCCGCAATGCGAGGGGGACTGTAGCATCAGTATGGCTGCCTTGGAGTCATGGGGAGTGGAAAGGAGAATGTGTTTCCAGGTTGAAACATCCTCTTTGAGCCTGGCCTCTTGGTTTTCTCTTCACCAAAGCTAGGATCTTTGGATAGTGGCACAAGCAATGAGATGGTGTCTTCCTGTGCGTGTTCCCCTCTGAGTCCGAGTGTGTCCTCTGAGTATGAAGGTGAGGCGGGATTAGCAGGATGGATTGGAGCGTCTGGACCTGAATCTGTTATATTTCTTTTCAAAAATTGTAAACAGAGAGATGTAATAGAATTTATTGTATTACTCTTGTTAGATGTAATCAAATAAATATAATGTAATGGCATTTGGAATGAAAACATTTTAGAACGAAAATGGTTAATATTTAGATCTTGCCTGACTTATTTTTACTATTGACTTTTGGAATTGGTATGACCATGTCTCTTTACAATGCTAATCTGATATAGGAAGGCAGAGCTAGGTATTCAGGCTCAACAGCAGACCAGACCCAGATCTCGGTCAACTGCTCGGTTGACCAAGAAGGGCAGTTAAACATAGCGGTCGACCACCCAATCGACCGCCTGACAACAGAAGACGAGCAAAGAAAAGCACAGGTTGTGAGTTGACCACCCAGTCAACCGACCAGAAGAAGACCAAGCACCAATCGCCCGGTCGACTGCCCGATAGACCGTCTAAGTAAGGTGCAAGACCATATAGCCCAGTCTCATAGTTGATCGATAGTTCGATGGACCAACAATGCTGAGAAGACCTAGCGGTCGACCTCCTAGTTGGCCGCCAGACACATATCACCCCAATTCTGAGTTTGTTTAGGATTTTATTTTTAGATCCAAATTAGACTCCAATCGATTTTATCTTTATTCATTTTGAATTTAAATTTTTTAGATAAATTAGAACTCTTTTGTAAGCCTATAAAAGGCCCTTGTATTCTTTATTTGGCATTACCTTTTGATTAATAAACTTTGAGTTTTCCTCTTAAATTGCTCGTGAATTCGAGTTGCTATCTTTGTTTGTGGATTCAAGTGTTGTGCTCGCGGATTCGAGTACATTCTGATCTAAGGGTTCCCTTCAGGATTTGTTGGCTCTAAAACGAGATCGAGCCGACATCGTTCACTTCTTCGCTCTACATCAATTAGTATCAGAGCTTCAACAACTATTTGACGATAGTAGGAGAGGATGATGGATTGCAAGGCCTCTCGGTAAGGATGGACACTGTTGGAGGAAGGATCAGCGCTCTTGAATTAATCTTGGGTAGCTTAATCCAAGAACTCAAGAGATTACCCCTTAAGATCGATGATTGAAGTCTAGTCGATAATACATACTGAAGTGGATGTGATCATTTATCAATCAATCTTCCTCCACCACCTTTACCACCTCCACCTTCACATTCACCACAATGACCACCACTGTATCATCTGTCAACTAATCTCCCTCCACAAACTTTAACCTCACATCTACCACAGCAACCACCACCATATCACCCATCGACTAATTTTTCTCAACCACCACTATTATACACACTTACATTCATCGACAAATCTGCAACTTTTGTTGTTTAGAGATTGCAGTGCAACCAAAAGACTTTTGACACTACACAATGACATCAGATCTTCTACACAAGATTTTGGTCAAGGATAAAGTGTGCAACCTCATTATCGACAATAAGACTTTTAAGAATATTATTTCTAGAGCACTTGTAGACTACTTGAAGTTAGAATAGAATCACACCGGCATCGTTACACCATTGGTTGGATCCAGAAGGACCACTGTTGATATTATGTTCCTATTTCAATTAGCAAATATTATCAAGATACTATTGCTTGTGCTGTGGCGACATGGAAGATGTCATATTCTTTTGGGGAGACCATGGCAACATGATGTTGACACTACCGACAGAGTTAAAGAGAACATCTTTGTGTTCTCTTGGAAGGGTAAAAGAGTTGCCATGAGGCCAATTTCACCTGCCATAAAGCCCACAAAAGAAAAGAAGCCTAAGTTCCTATCCATAAGCAATCGAAGCGAGTTCATTATGGAATCAAAGGAAACAAAGTAAAGCCTTGCTTTAGTTGTCAAAAAAGAAGTTTCTCCAACCGTCGAAATTCCCTAGGAGATAGATCAATCATTGGAAGTCTAAAGGAGTTGTGAACGACAAGCTTTTGAAAATATTACCACTCATGAAGGATATTCAGCATCATGGTACATTTATTCTTCATGGTTTCAAAGATCCTTTCATGCATATGTATGGCTGGATAATGGAGGAGCACCAACCAAACACTTTCCCTCAAGCTGAGTGATTGGTCGCTAATGTTGCACATTTATTATCATATTCCCATACTTATTATAGAATAAACTCTGCATTGTCCTAATTAAATGTTTAATTTATTTTCAGGCCCATTCCTAAAGGAGAGTGAAGAGAAATGAGCCCAAAAGCCCACCAAATTCTGAATTAAATCAGAATTAATTCGAACTCAGTGAATCAGGGCAAAATCAGAGAGGTTAAAACCGGTTGAGAAGAATCCTCTCAGAATCGATCGGTTGAAGCAAAGATCAAAGGCCATTTCGTCAAAATCTCGGACTTAAACAAGAAATCCAACTGAAGATAAAACCAGAACGCGAAGCCGGGGAGCTCCACCAACAGGCTGTGGCCACCTGGCCACAGCAAGGCCGCAGAAACGCGGCCAAAACCGCATTTTCGCGGCTCTGTTATGGAGTTAGGGGGAGCATTTGCTCCCCCTATCTTTATCCTCTCCTGTAGGTTGGGTTTTTGCTTATAAAAGGGCAGGGTTTGCACTGAAAATGAGACGACCATGCAGAGATAGGATTTAGTCCAGTTTTCATTCTTTGTAGTATAGGTTTTTGTTTTCTTTTTATGTAATTTTAATTTGTTTGTAAGCTTAGGTTAGATTGAGATTCATGTAAGTAAGAGAGAGAGGCTTATGTTGAGAGTGACACCGATGTACCCTCCTCCTTTCTTCCATCGTTTCAAGCAGTAAAAGGTAATATTTTTTTATGTTCTTCTTTACTTTCATTTTCTTCTTCTTCTTTCTACTTTACCTCTTTTGGTTTTGATGAGAATGCAAGTGAATCCAGAAGCATAAGTATAACAATATTTTGTGAGTGCCAACGATTATTCATGATGATGTTCTCCTCCTCAAGATCTGTATCACTTCATTCTTGTTCATCTTGATGATATAATGCGAATGGGGACTGAGCTCGATCCTATGGCTTATGCGTTGAACGCCTCCGAAGTAAGGTAGAACATGCAAGGGTTCCAGGTAAGTCATCAACCAAATTAGGTGAGTACTTCTTTAATCTTCTTTCTTTTCTTTCTTAGTTTAGATCACCAACACGATTTCTTTCATCACTTCTTTTCCATTTCTTTGTAAATAGTCATTCTCCATCTTTCTCCACCTTCTCATTCTACCACTTTCTTCCACACTTAACTTTAACCTAACTCTTTTTTCATTTTCATTTCTTAAAACAAAGAAGAACCTTCGTTTTTCTTCACAAAGATTTCAATACAAACCTTGAACGCTTTTATCGCTAACCCTCCTTGTGGATCACGACCCGCATAGCAACTAGCTATTACGATACAATTGAGCACTTGCACATCTCTATTTTAAAGTTCTGAAATACTGTATTTTTGTGCAGGTTCAAGCTCAATCAACTTTTGGCGCCGTTGCCGGAGAGGGTAATGGTTTTTATTGAATTTTTAGAACTAAAACAAATTTTTCTTCTCTGTTGCAGGTTATAGGGCAGGAAAAGCAGGAAAAAAAGATTGCAGTAACATATAAGTGGTATTGGGCCTCTGTTCCAGAAAACAGAGACCAAGTACCCTCTAAATTGCCGCGTTTGCTCGGCTCTAGCCGTGGCTCCACGGCAAGGAAGAGTTCACTACTGACTGGCTATTTGCAGGGCTACTTGCTTTGCAAAATTAGAGTTTCTGCAAACTTTATTTCTTGTATGACATCACCAGGAGCCTGCTAATAAACCAACAGTAAAATACTTGTTGAAAAGTTTGAAAAATTGATTAAATGTTTGCATTTTAGGCACGTGTCTTTTCAATTCATTTACTTTACTGTTGAAGAGTGCTAGAGAAAGGTACATTCGCATTGCATTTAGAGTAGGACTCATCTCTTGGTTGATTTATATCGCTTTGAGTGAATCTTGTTTTCATATCTTGTACACTTGCACAAACAGATCTTAAGGGCACCACCCCATAACAAGATAAGGTGGGGATTTAATCACCCTTCCTTGGCCCAAAAATCAGATTCCAAGCACTCACTAACCCGAGCCTAATTAAAAATGAGTAGACGTTGGCCCTAGTTACATCTCGGACTCAATTAGGAGATTATCCTAAGGGGAAAGGTGTTGGAATTTGACTCCTGCCAAATCATTGTCTAGGAAGAGGATTAAGGGTTGAAAGCCTGAAGGTTGGTGGTTACTTAATTAAGGAACGTCTTTGACAGATAACCTCCCACCAATCTTGCCCTAACCTGGCTGATTAGCTTGTGGTCAAAGTCTGCATTATACCTCCCGTGGACAGTCTAACCAGTTAGGAGTCGTCTAGGTCATAGATCTACCCTAACTTAGTTTAGAATTTTTTTTCTTTTTTGTTTGCTTATTTGGTTGTTTTTTGTGTTTTATTATGTGATATGGCTTATAACAACAATTTTTCTAATTTTAATGGTAATTCATATTACACAGCAACTTCTTTTTCGGATATTACCAACCCGGCATATCATAACTTTGACCAACATAGTGTGCCGGATTGGTCTTATACGAATCAATATAACCCATGCCCCCAATCTTATAACCATAATTTTTATGATAATTTCAACTCTTCACAGAGTCAATAGGGATTCACCTCCCCGGGTCCAATTTTCAACCAACTTGTCCTCCTTATCCACCTAGTCCACAATATTTCCAAGATTCATACTCAGTTCCACCAGTCCAAAATAGAAAGCCATCAATTTTGGAAATGAGTATGCGTGAGTCCAAACAACAATCACAAAATCTGATGGACTCACAATTTCACCACCAATTCCAAGACAATACTTCGTCTTTTCAACAAAACAATGAACCAATCAACTATGAAAAGATGCTTGAAGCCATGACTCAGGCTCAAAACGCTCGTAATCGTGACATAGATATGATGGTCCAGTCTCTATGTTCTCACCATTTGACAAGTTCTGATGTCGCTAACCATTCTGTTAGAGCCGAAGAGTCATGTTGTTTTGGAAATCAAGGTTCCGTTTCAGAACAATCATTTGAACTTGCACAAACTCTAAATTTTGAAAAAGATATTGACAGTTTGGCAAGTCATTCCTTTCCTGAAATAGAACTTGAGAATGAATATGATCTTGAACCTCAACTTAGTGATTCAATTCTACTTCCTGATTCAATAATGACTTCGGTATCTTCACCTGATTTCAATCTTTTTCCCGAGTTCAATCTTTTTCCCGAGTCAACATTGGATCCTGTGCCAATTCATCATGAAATTGAATCACCCATCTTTGATGATTATATTGAACTTGACCAATTTTACACTTTTGAACATCCTATTGATAAATTGGCAAGTTCTCATTTTTATGACATTAAACTCAATAAGAAATGTGACCTAGATTCTCAAATCTGTGATCCAGTTCAAATTCCCGAATCAATATTGACTCCTGTTTTGTTACCCAACTTGAGTAATATTTTAGAGTCAGTTTTGATTCCCACACCTATCATTCTTGAACTTGAATCACTAATATTAAGTCACATTCTATGGTTGGAAAATAAATGTGGACTTGAGTTTCAACTTCTTGACTTGGACCCACTTTCTGAACCAATTTCGACTCCTGAACCTTTACTCGACTTAAGTCGCCTTCCTGAGTCGGTATTAGTTCATGTACTTCCCGAGTCCAAGTCAATTATTCTATCTTTTCATAATCCATTTTGGGACAAGGCGGTTGACAAATTTGACTCTGAAATTAATTATGAAATTTGAAAATTAGATGGGGTCAAATATTTAATAAAATTCATTCATGTATACATCATTTTAATAGGTTATATTAGAGAGATTTCTGGTGGGTTCCTCCGAACTCCACGAAAAGTCGATTGGGCCGCATTTCGTGGACCAATCAGACCACCACCGGAACCACCACCTTAAGGTTGTATCTTCCTTCCCTTTCTTCTTTTTCATGCATCTATGCATTAATTCATACATTGAGGACAATGCATGAGATAGGTGTGGGGGAGGGTCTAACATAACTTAGGTTTTTTTTATTAAAAAAAATTCTTTACTTTTAAAAACTTTTTGAAAATAGAAACAATATTTTGACATATGTTTTGCAAGAAATTAAGTCAATTTTAAGGAATAGGAAAATCAAAATTAGGATTTCTAAAACTTGGTCAAAATAGGATTATTTGTTTGATTTTTAAGGTTAGGAAGATAATTTGTCAAAGTAATTTAGTCTTGATCTTTACCTTAATGAAATATGCACACTTCATACACTTACACACTTAGGGTTCAAAAACAAAGATTCTTATGCCTTATATATAAAAAAAAAACTATGAAAAATGAACAAATCTAATTATTGATTAGCTAGGTACTTTGGCCTAAGCAAGCCTTAGTATTTATGCGAAAGATGATTAGATAAGTCTGAGAAAAATATATATATATAAATCCTCTAATTAAGCAGGGTATTTGTGCCTAATAAAGCATAAGTATTCACGCCTAAAAGGGGTTCAAATAATAAAATCCTTAGTTTTGTGGCCTTGTTTGCTTGAGTCCTTAAGTCCTTGGGGTGTTTTCTCACCTGGTGTCCTAAGACCGTTTGGTTTGAGAGTCATTGATTAAAGGCTCGTTACATGGGCAGATTAGAAAGCCTAATAGAACTAAAGAATATACCATAAATATATATATATATATATATATATATATATATATATATATATATATATATATATATATATATATATATATATATATAAGGCATAAGAGTTAGAGTTAATGAACCCTTAGTCAAAATTTTCACAGTCACAAGGTGCATATAACTTAGGGTAACATAATAGACTAGATGAGAAGTACAATTTGACTCCTTACTTTGATTGATAACAAATTGTTGAATAGAGACTAAGTTTAGGAATGAAAAATTCAGTTTTCCTATAACTTATAGATTACTTAAATCTTACAATTATATTTCAAATATTTTTCTATTTCAAAATGCTTTTCGAAAATACTAACTCTTTGTTTCTCTTTCTTTATGAATTTTGTGGGTGTAATCCTCTGAAAACCCTCACGAGACAAAACTCGTCCTCTAGGGGAAACCTAGAGGTTTAACGGCTTGTTGCACATGCTCAGTGCAATCGCGTGACCTGTGAAAGTGGTCTAATAATCCTTAGTATAGTTTAGTTGTTTTGCTCGAGGTTTTCCCATACTTATTATAGAATAAACTCTGCATTGTCCTAATTAAATGTTTAATTTATTTGCAGGCCCATTCCTAAAGGAGAGTGAAGAGAAATAAGCCCAAAAGCCCACCAAATTCTGAATTAAATCAGAATTAATTTGAACTCAGTGAATCAGGGCAAAATCAGAGAGGTTGAAAACCGGTTGAGAAGAATCCTCCCAGAATTGATCGGTTGAAGCAAAGATAGGTATGTGGCCACGCGTTACTCGATAAGACCACCATAAATATGCTATTCATGACCCATCTGTTTCCCCCGAACCGGGTGTAAGTTGTCTTATTATAATATTATGTAATTATCAATTTACGGGAATAGCAGGAGCAGGACATGATCAGGAATTCAGGAGTACATAAGTCTATGCATAACAGGAGTACTGGTCACTGAATATAATACAGGATAACAGGTCACTGTATATAATATAGAAAAATACGGCAGGATTCCCGTAAATGTGATAATCACAGGTCAGATGTTAACATGATAGATGGCAGGTGATAAGTCATGTTATAATAGGGAGCAAGTGTTAAGTAGTAGCATGTCAGGTGTCAGGTGATAATACATTAGTTGTTAAGTGATACGACAGGTGTATGTCAAGTGTTAACATAACAAGTATGTACATGGCAAGTGATAGAGTAATAGCTGAGTACAATCAAGCGGAGCTGAGCAGGCTTGAGGCACAGACAGCGAACAATGTTTAGCACTAAAGCGCTTGGCGAGGTTACCGGGATGACTCGGCTTAAAGTGCGAGTAAAAAATTTGGCAGCATCTCGCCTAGACGAATTTAGTGAATAAAGCGCTGAGCTCTAAGTATGCCCACCAGGCAGAGCTGAGAGACCTGATGGTCTAAGTGCACTCCTCTTTCGAGGAAGTGCGCGGAGCCTAGAGGCTAAAGTACGCTCGGGGTTTAGGCGCACTCTCGGTAGCTACCACGAAACCAATAAGGGTACAGGCCTAAAACCATTGGGTAGCCAGCCTAAGAGTGGGCATAACCCAGAATCGGTACAAGAGTACCTACGATGTTAGCACCACACGAGCAAGCTATATTATGATAATATTTATTCTACCGTGGAGTAATGAAGCCTGAAGGCTGAGTAGAGAGCCTGAGACCAAAGTACGCTCGAGGTCTAAGCGCACTTCTCAGTAGCTACCATGAAACTCATAAGGGTACAGGCCTGGAACCATTGGGTAGCTATCTCGGGAGTGGGCAGAAACCCAGAGTTGGTACAAAGGTACCTGCACGAGTTGTTCTATCCTATGAAAAGCATTACAGTATATCAGTCCGGTTCAAGTCTAGACATGTCCACATAATACAACGCACCCACCCGTACAATCACACCGGACTGATACTAACTACAACACAATACCATTTTTTAATACAAGTTTATTTTTGGCAAGGAAAGTCACTCGCCTAAAACACCACTTTTTGAAGCTTTGCGCGTCCGAATTCCTAGGAGAGGAAAAAACACGAAGCGAGCGAAGAAGGGGGGCCCTTGGGTTGCTGCCGGCTCTAGGGGTGATGCGCCACCCCACGATGGAGGCCCAGGTGGTGGCCGGCCATGATAAAGGAGAGGAGATGGTGAAGGTGAAGGTGTTGGTGGTGGTTGGAATTTGGTGGAGTTAGATGTTTAGATGAGGATGAAAGGAAATTGGAGTAGATGATGATGATGGTGATGTTGAAGATTAAAATAGGGGTGATGAAGGTGGTGTTATGAGGAGGAGAGTGGAAATAGTGTTGTGGAGAAGAATAAAAGAGGTGGTGGTGAAGATGGGAGATTTGAAGTGGTGGTGATGGAGTTTTTAAGGTGTGAAGTTGTCGCCAGAATAGTCGCAGGAATGATCGTCGGAGTGGTCTTCGAAGGTGTTGCCGGAGAAAAGGGGCTCGAACCCTAACCACGGAGGGTGGCCAGCCTAGGAGTTGATGGTGGGGTGGTGATTTGGTGGAGGGTTTTAGTGGTGGTGGTATTTTTGGAGAATGTAAAGGGGATGTTTGAGATTTTGGTGGAGTTTTTGGAGTTTGTGGTGGTTTAAATGGACATGGAGGAAGAAGAAGATGATGGTAGACAGTTGGAGGAGTTGTAATTGTTGTGGTTATGGAGGAGGTGAAGGAGAGTTGGTGGTGATTAGGGTTTTTGATGGAGAAAAATGAAAAGGAAAGAAGAAGAAAAGGTTTATATCTGGAATTGGATTTGAAGGAGATGAAAAAGGATTTAGGGAGGGTTTTTTTTTAAAATTGGAGAGGGTGAGGTGGCCCTTGGCCGGCCATGTGATGGGAGGCGTAATTGAGTGGTTTGGAGGTGATGGAAGAGGGTAATTGAGTGGTTTGGGATATTTTGAAAGAGATATTTTTGGTGGAAAGGTGTAGAAGGTAATGGAAGAATGGAGAAGGTTTTAGAATATGGTAGAAGGAAAAGAAAGGAAAAAAAGGAAAAAATTATTTAATTGGAAGAAAAGTGAAAATAATTAAAGCGGCGAATTCCCCGGATTCGATTGCGGATGCGGAATTTTTCGAAAAAATACCGGAATTGTTCGAAAATCAAGTATCTCGAAACGACCCGCAAAAATTCTCAAAAATCAATAATATTATTCTAAGAATCATAGTGAAATATGTTTTAAGAAATTCTTTATAGTTTTCAAATTAAAAATCCTGAAACCATCGACTGATATCAGTCGACACCAAATCTGGCCGAAATCTGATAAATTCTGAAAATCTCTGAAAATTGCATTAAGATAGTAAAAATTATTCTAAGAAAATATATGAAAGCGGTTTCTTTAAATTTGACTCTATTTGTAAATTAAAAATTTGGGAATAAACTAGCGGTACCGATTAATCCCGATTTTAGGGTTTTTATAAAAATAATTCAAAAAAATCTGAAAAATCATGAAAAATTTAAAATATTGAAAAACAGTGTTTGAAACTAAAATCAATCAAATTGGACTACCGAAAAGACTAAATCTAAAAATATACTAGGATCGGGTCCCCGGTCCAGACTAGGGCTGACTCCGGGTCCACGAACTCGGATCCAATGCAAAACGATCACATAAATAATCATAAAACAAAAATAAATACAGGAAGTAAATCAAAAAAAGTATGATCAAAAAATTCACATACGCAACTACGTATGTATTCCGGGAACGGGGTGTTACAGAAGGAATTCTTAGTAGAAGACCCGAAGACTCATCGCTCGCATCGTCAAGGGGACAAACTGGTTGCGTGCTGACCAGACTCCTATCAGTACATGATTAGTCTCTAATTTTGCATAATTTGTATCACATCTTCACATTAATTTCATATTAAATTCTGCTAATAAAGCTTTGCTTGCTTGATTCTAGGTCCATGGTGTGCAATGAAGAAGAAGACCCTAAATCACCATTTAATTGGTGACAAAAGCCTATTAAAGATAGCCATTGACCTAGAGAGCTGATTCTGTAAAAATCAGGGGCTGCAAACCAGAAACCGGGCACCAGAACTAACAGGAGACAAAAAGGGTAGCGCGCGGCTCGAAGCGCCGCGCGCGCCGCTTCGGGCCAGGGTTTGTCCCCTGGCCCCCTGTTCTCCTGGTGGCTATAAATACCCCCTTGGGTTCCAGAGTTGAGGATATGAAGAGTTTTAGGAGTAGTTTTCATTTCATGTTTAGGGTAGTTTAGCTTAGGTTAGTTCCTCTTCCTCCATTGTATTTTCTATTTTGTAGATCTTGTAATAGGGAGAGAGAGTGATACATGCTTGGAATGCAAAAGTGCTTGTAATAGAAGGTGACAATCTATGAAAGGTGCTCTCTTTACCTCTCTATGTTTTCTTTTCTCTAATCTCTTTTACATGTGTAGCTAACTTTTCTCTCATGGTAACTAACTACTAACCACTAACTTGCTAACTTCTTTTATGATAATCCACATGAATCTAATAGCCTCGGTTTGGCCTTGCTCTTGCAAGAGCCATTGATGGCTCATGATGATGGATCTAACACTCTAACTTCCTAAACACTAACAAGCTAACATTACTTTACTCCATGCTTACTTTTCTATAGTATTGAGGGTTTAAGTGTAGCTTGCACTTGTTTGATGAGTTAGATTGTGATGAGTTACATATGGGTCATGCTTTGAATCGCTCTTGAACTAAGGACTAGTGATGGCCAATGATACATGTAAGGCAACTATCACTAAGAGGTTAGCATGTTAGTGGAGTCATTAGTAGTTAGTGCCATGAGTTTTCTTTTTTTTTCACTTTATTTTAGACATACAAACAAAATCACAAAAACCATTCTTTTCTATGTTTCCCACTTCCTTGTTTTCACCGTACACTTCTCTTTTCATTCTTTGTTTCTTTTCTTTTCATTCTTTAAAACTTTAAAGAACTTTTTAACAAGCACATGAATCAACGGTAAAGCTTCTATCGCCTCCCGTCCTTGTGGATTCGACTCGTTTTAGCCTCTATGCTATAACGGAAGTATCGAGGAAGCCAAAGAACACACACTTTAAATATCCATTTCAAAACATATACTTTTGTGCGCGGTTTTTCCCCGATCAGTACACTTCCCCAGAATCTTCCCATAGAGAATTTTGTAATATTTGTTTTTATTACTTATAAATTTCTATAATTTTTTGTAAGATTCTCTGATTCAAATCAGCGGAAAGCAAGAAGACGGCTTCGCTGGGGACGACTTTCTCCACCATCGAGAAAGTAGTGTCGTAATGCGACGATTAGACTCTCAGGTATACTACTGAGATGCTGGTCATTCACTTTAACAAAGAAAAATTTGAGCAACTTCTTTTCATGGGCAATACAAGCCCTCTGAATGTGCAGAAGCACAGGAATATCTCCCTAGCCAAAGCTCCTTCCACTAAACCTTGAAAGCCAGTCTCAGTTGAGACTCATAAGGCTCTTTGCGAGCCTATTTCATCCTCCAGCGAGTCTAAATAGGCTCCACTCCAGCCAACTATAGTCTCCAAAGAGACTAAGCTGGCTCTGTGCGAACCTATCTCAACTTTCTGTGAAGTTAGGAAGGCTTTGTGCGAGCCTAAGATAGCCTTCACCAAGGATAATCGGACCACCAAAAAGTCCAATTTAGCCTTACGTGAAGCTAGAAATGATTCTCCTCTTAGTTTCCAGCAAAGCTACTTCAACAGCCTCTGGCTGGGAGACTATGCTAGCTCTTCACAGAGCTAAGACCCGCTCTTCCGGCGAGGCTAAAGCTAAAGTTTGAAAGTACACCTAGAGGAGGGTGAATAGGTGTAAGGCTAATCTAATAACAAATAATGTGAAATTTAAAAACTAATAGCAACACACTTAGTGTAACCAAAGAGTGTAGCCGAATTCTCGGTGAAGGGCTCTGAACTAACTCCTCTTGATTCCTCTGAATAAGATTTAGGTGCTATATGAAGCTCTCTTGGTTTAACACAAGTATGGCACATAATCAAACCCAAGCATATATATGATATGAACAATATGAATCAATGCAAGGTAAATAAGAGAGAGTTTAGAGATAGTGGATCAATCACAAACACCGAGATATGTTTCGAGGTTCAAGCACCAAGCTCTATATCCCCGCCTTCACACAGAAGGATTTTCACTATAGCGTCCACACAAGACTTCCCACACAGGGAACCTCCACTAAGGATTCGGGCAAATATAACTTGGGAGTACACAAATCCTCTCTCACCAAATACAACCTCTTCACAAGAGGCAAGGCACAATACAAATCACCTCTACACTTAGAGGGATGGACACTTAGCTAAACAACAATCAACCTCTCACTAGAGGGATTAGGCTCAAAGCCACAACTCAACAATCACCTCTACACTTAGAGGGATATCAATCACAACCTCCACAATCACCTCTACACAAGAGGGATACTCACAATCTCAAATAAAAGAGGTTTTCAACTCTAGGTGATCACAAAGACCACAAACCAATTCTTTCTCACAAAATAAGATCCTAATAGATAAGATAGATATGATAGCTCAAGTGTGAGAATATAAAGAGTTTGGAAATCAAAAACACAAAGAAAAACTCTTAGAAAAACTCTAGATTGAAATGTAAATGAAGATCAAAACAACTCCCAAAAGACTTCTCCTTTTCTTGATTTTTCCAACTCCTTTAAAAACAAATAAAGATCAAATCTATTAGCACAAAAACTCTTTAAAAATTTACTGAAAGATAGAAAAATTTTCTCTTAAAATTCTTGGTGAAAACAGCTCAAGAATGTGGGGTATTTATAGCCCCAAACAATTCTACCCGTTGGCAGCAGGAAAGGGCAGATTTGCCCTCTCGGTCGACCGGTCCAAGGTCATTTTTATGACCGTTGTGCCACCAGTCGACCGGGACTGGATACAGAGAGCAGCAGCTCTCTGCCGGCTTTTCCAGAGAGCAGAGCTCGACCGCCCGGTCGACCGGCTCACCAGCCCAGGCTGCGTGCACGTCCTATGCATGTCGGTCAACCGGACCGGTCGACTGACTTCTTCTACGGTCGACCGGTCT
This sequence comes from Agave tequilana, assembly GCA_038442645.1. NCBI lineage: Eukaryota > Viridiplantae > Streptophyta > Magnoliopsida > Asparagales > Asparagaceae > Agave > Agave tequilana. The sequence goes on along the minus strand of JAVJIF010032345.1, from coordinate 41,534 downwards.
GGTCGACCGGCAGACAGTCAGGTTAAACATTTTAAGGATTTAAAACTTGGGTTTTTTACTTCAATTAAATCCCATAAAATCACATAAATTTCACAAAAATCAGTTCTTATTACATCTTTAAAATACAAATATGTGTGAGTAAAATTCAACACATATTACAAACTATTTGAACCATTTTTATGTTCTTGAAAATTTGCTTTAAACCAAAATCCGTATTTTCTAAAACTTAGATTTTTGAAATGGAAAACCGTTTTCTCCAAAACTCATGTAAATACAAAAACTTGATATTGAAATAAATTTGAAGCATATTGTATATGGATAAAATTCAATATACATATAAAGATTTATATCTATGTTTTTGACATTAAATACAAAAATAAGTTTTGTTTAAATACAAAACTCCAAACTCATGAAATAGACTATCAAAATAAGTTTTTCTAAGTAGATGAAGTATGGATGTATATAGATCAAATCTAATATACATTAAACCATGTAAACTTGTTTTGATTCTATCTATCCATGAAAATCATATATATGAAAAATCGAAACCAGTTAAACCGAAAAACCAAACACATGAAACTTTAGACTTGTGTGTGTATTGTGAACTTGAGCATATCAACACTATCTAATCTTTACAATGATCTAAACACAATCTTAGACAAAACAAATCAATGTCTTCTTGTAGAACTCCTTCTCCAAGTTGACTCGATCCAAACGCATTCTAACGAGTTTGACTCCAACCGAGTGCTAGATACGATCTTGACGCGCGAGCTCTTGAATCACCATGTGTTAGCTCTAAAACTTCTTTGTTGAAGCTAATCGCCTACTAATATCTTGATCAAATATCTGAAACTAAATATCATAAGATTATTAGTAAACAATAACTACATGAGTTAATCATCATCAAAACTAGAGTGAATGGTCTCTGGGCCAACAATCTCCCCCTTTTTAATGATGACAAAACTCATGGAGTTATATATGCATGGATTAAAGTTAAGCTTCATAGAAGCTCCTCCTTAACTCATGCATAGCAATAAACATAAAGATATGCAATGAATGCTCAACATAAATATGTTGGCCCGAAAGCCCATCACTCTAGTTTTGATGAAGATCAACTCATGTAGTTATAGTACTAATGATCTTGTGTTTAATTAGTGACATATTTATAATCAAGATCTTAGTAGGTGCATAGCTTCAACAAAGGATTTAAAGTCAAGTTTTGGAGCTAGCACCGTTTGATTCAAGAGCTTGTGCATCAAGACCACATCAAGTACTCAAGAGGAGTCTAGCTCTATGGATCGTGTTTGGACCAAGTCAAGAAGATGAGAAGGCTTCAAGTGAAGACTTCAAGAAGATGAAGACTTGTGTCTAGGTTTGTTTTTATAAGATTTTGTTTTTAGATAAAATGTAAAGGATAGAATAGTTGGTGGATTGTTCAAGTACATATACACACACGCTCTTGATAGTTTTGTTTTTACAAAAGATTTTTACTTTGGAAAAATACTTTTTGGTTTTTGGAATTTCTTATATGCATGTCTTTTATCCAAAACCAAGTTTAGAGCTTAATGTCAAAAACATAGATATCTTATTTGTGTAGTGGATCATATCCATACACACTATGCTCTAATGAATTCAAAATATCTTGTTTTTGTATCATGAAGAAGTTTGGAAAACAAGTTTTAGAAAAATACTAGTTTTCATTTGAGCCATATTTTTCAAGTTACAAAAATAGTTCAAATCATTTGTAACATGCCTTGATTTTATGCAAGCATGTTTGTTTATCAAAGTATATTGGTAAAACTATTTTTATATATTTTTTAGTATTTTATGGGATTTTTATGTGAGCCAAAAGACCAAGTTTTTAATCCCTAGTTCAGACCTGACCTGGCTTCAGCCGGTCGACAGACCCGGTCGACCGACGTGCACAGACGTGCACGCCAGCTCTACAGGATGGCCGGCCGACCGACCCGGTCGACCATCCAGAGAGCTCTGCTCTCTGGAAAGGCCCCGGCCGACCGTGCGGTCGACCGGACAGAGAGATTGCTCTCTATATCCTGGCTCGGTCGACCGCCCGGTCGACCGATGGCTCAAACAGTCTGAAATATGACCGTTCGCCGGTCGGCCGGACGGTCGACCGTCAGGCCTGACAGACCCCAACGGCTAGTTTTTCTAAGCCTATAATTTGGGGTTTGGGCATTGTTTTCACCAAGATTTGGAGAGTATTTTTGAGCCAGTTTTTCCAATCCTTTTCAGAGGTTTTTCTCCACAAAATTGAGAGCAAATATTTTCTATCAAAAGGGAAGTTTTATCAAGAGTGTTAAAAGGATATTTATTGAGTTTTTCTCCACCATCTCTTTCCTTGCTTTCTCACACATACACTTGAGCCATCCATTGCTATATCTACCCTATAGGGAGTTTGTTGTGAGAGGATTTTAGGTGATCAAGAGTTGTGATCACCAAAGTTCTACTTTGTCCTTTGAGAAGGCGGACGGTTGTGTTCGCATTGTTTCGGGTCCTAGTGTGGACTCGGTGTTTCGGGTTCGGGTGCGAACTCTTTGTTTGAGGTGCGGCCTCGGTGAGCCGGTGGGCTTGCGGTGTGTACGGACTAGGGAGTCTGAGAGCTTGTAGGTGTTGCGGCACCGGGTGATCCATTGGGATCAATTATAGTGGAAATCCTTCGTGTGTCGAAGGCAGGGATGTAGAGAAAGTGTGCTCGAACCTCGAAACAAATCCCTTGTGTTTGCGATTGCTCACTCTCTCTCTCTCTCTCCCCCTTTGTCTCTTGTTATATCTTGCAAGCTATTTATTGTGCTTATCCATTATATGCTTGATATACATTGTGCTTAATTGATATATTTGCTTGGGTTTGTTTGCTAACACTTGTATTCAACCAAGAGAGCCAACGCGGCACCTCAACCCATTCAAGGGGAATCTAGAGGAGTTAGTCCAGAGCCCTTCACGGGGAATTCGGCAACACTCTTGTATTATACGTGTTGTTTAGTGTAAGAGTTTAATTTGGTCATAATTGCTTTTAGCTTCCGCATTATTTGGCATCAAGTGACCATTAGATTAGCCATCACCTATTCACCCCTCCTCTAGGTGAACTTACAAAATATGCATAAATAAGCATATAAACATGATCTTTGATACCAATGAAATAAACATGCTCTTGATACCAACAAAAGAATCTCTTGATATCAATGGTAAAAGATAACAAATTAAATAAACATGCATATATAAAAACTCCAAATTTCTCTCCCCTTTTTGTCAATTCATCAACAAAGGGGTACAAACACTAAAGACATAAATAATATTTTTCTTCCTTTTTGCATAAATCAAACAATAAAGATACATATATGCGATATACATTCATGAAGAGGAAAGACGTGAAGTTAACTCCCCCTGCATACATGCATTACATGAAAAGAGATGACTAGACCCTAATCACATAACGCACAATATACAATGTATAAAAGGAGATGTGAGGCTCCTCCTACACACGTGTAAGACAGAGAAGAGCGGTCAAACTCCTCAATATAAGATACACTCAACATGAATCTATATATAGAGAAGATGTTAAGCTCCCCTTGCATATAAGCAATACATATCAAAACTTTTGATACCAAATTATGATACCAATTGAAAATAAACAAAAAATTTTAAGATTCCAAAAGATGCTAATTGAAAATGTCTTGTAAACTTTTGATACCAATAGAAAATGAAATATTGTATGTTTTTTATACCAATAGAAATATATATGTATTTTAGGATCTTGATACCAAATTGCAAACATCTTGTAATTTTGATACCAAATGAGAAGATTTTATAATTTTGATATCAATTGAAAGTGAAAGCCAAATATTTTTATGTAAACATAACTCATTTCAATATAAATACCAATTTAAAATGAAATATGATACCAATTGAAAAACAAACCAACTATTTGGTTAAACAATTTATTTTGCAATAAAGATACCAAATTTTAGAATAAAGCCAATTTAAGATTTTTGATACCAATTGAAAGTGTTAGCATATTCCAAATTAAAATATTTTTCGTTAAGAGCGTAGGAAACTAATTGAAAAATAATATACCAAATAATATCATTTTTTATCATAAAGAGTGGGAGTAAGATACCAATTGAAAATACAATTTATTGAAACTAAAACATGAAGTTTTCTCCCACTTTATGAAATACCAATGAAAATAATGCATAAGCTTGTATAAAATACCAATTTGAAAACTAATAGTCATTAAGGAGTAAATCAAGTTTAGCATAAACATAATTTGTGCTCTAAGATATAAAGATATAGTAAGCACAATCAAAACACATATATATGTATGAAAATGTAAATACCAATCTAAATTGATATTATTTGAAGTTTGAAGTATACATATATAGAAACAAATATGAGTATACAAAATAGATATCAATTGTAATACCAATTGAAAACATGATGAGGATCAAGTGTATAAATCATGCTACCTCCCTTTCATGCACATGTTTAAATAGATTTTTAATTAAGAGCATATAAGGCATGGTCGCCCATCCAACCGCTCTTAGATGGAAGGGGTTTTCAAAAAAAAGTTTGAAAATAATTTTGACAAGTTTGAAAACTCTTCCAAAATGAAGAAAAACGCAACTAGGTTTCTGATAAACTTGAAAACTAGTACGAAATCCTTCAAGTAAGGAACAAAACAAGAATATATTCATGAAATATAAAAATTACATAATCATCAACACTCAAAGTCTATATAGCACATAGAAAGCTCATGAAAATAAAGATCATGAGTAAATATCAAATAATGTGAGTGTACAAAGTCATGTAATCAACAAAATCATGGATTGAGGCGTTATGGTTCAATATGAAATTCCTTTATAAACATGAAAATCATCAAAATTTAATTTTTATCAAAATAATTCAAACTTCAAAGCATATGTATGTTATGTCTAAACTAGAAGTATACATATATATCCAAACACAACTGAGTCTATAAAAAAATTTTACATGAAACGCAAATTACTCAAGGGTATACATGTATATCTTAAAGTTTTTAGTTAAATATATGAAAACATGTACAAAATAAGGAATACAAGTTGAAATGCACTAATCATCAAAACTAGGCTATACTAGTACATCTAATCGGTACAAATGAGCATTTAAGTACAAACATATAAGAATCAATTGTGGCTTATTAGTTGTACAAGTATATACACAAGTTTTAATGAAGGTTACATTTAAACATGTAATCAAAACTATGAAGCATAAAAATCATAAACAAGAATCAATATAATCATTATGTAAATGCACATTTTTAGAGTTATGATATACACAATAGTTAAACTATAGTGAGAACACAAAATATGGGTCCATATAAACATGTTGTATCTCAAATACTAATCATATATGTCACAAGTCTAATTATCATTGCATTTAACATAATAATCATAAAACACCAAAACATGTTAAAATCTATAAATGAAAGCATGTAAACATAAACAAGGAGTAAGAGATAGTTACCAAAACCAAGAGGACACATCTTTATATCTCCAAACCATGGTGGTCCTCCCACCAATCTCTCCTTGAAAGCGATGCATCCAAAATTGTCACCGTTTAGCTCGAAACGCATTCACCTCAAGGCACCAACAACTCTCACGTCATGTGAGAGCCCACACCTGCATCAAATAAAATAAGAGTTGCTTTTGTTACCCGTCTCTTTTGGGTCCATGGGAGTTAACTCCTTTCCTAACCCAAACAAATCTATTGCAAAATTTGAATCATGTATTCTATCATAACAAAACTTTGCAAGGTGGCTCTTACGTCTACAATGTGTACAAGTATACACATGAGCATACATAGTGTTATGTGTATGAACGTGAGGAGCATATGTATGTCGTGGTTTGTGTGCATACATAGGTGAAACTTGTTTCTTTCGAAATATAGATTCCAACCGTGTGTGACTCAAAGCACATTGGCTCAAAATGGAGCCCAAACAATCAACACTCTTCTTTAACATAGATATATTATTTTCAATAATAGAAGAAGAGGTGGAGTATGCAATAGTAACACAAGATGGTGAAGCTATACTGGCATGGCAAACATGAGAATCATTTTTCAAAGAAATATTTTCATTAGAAATTAAATCCAATTTCTTTGAAATAGAAATAATTTTGTTTTTCAAAGAATCATTTTCTTTTAAAACAAAAACAAGTTTTGAAGACAAGATCTCATTTTTCATCAAAACATTATTGCAATCATTTTTATTTTTCAAAATTTCATTTTCTTTTAGGGCATGGTCAAGTTGGGATTTCAATGGGTCACGTTCATTTGAAATCTCAACCTTCTCTTGCAAAGTCAAATCAAGTTTTGAAACTAACTCCTTATTTTCTTTATTAAGTCTAAAACTCTTCTTTTTCAAAGCTTTACATTTTTCTAATAATTTTTCACAAACAATGGAAAGTTCTTCATTTAATGCATCAGCATCAATACGATCATCGCCGGAAGAATTAGCACAATCATCTAATTGAGTTTCTGAATTTACCTCAAGGGAGTTATTCCCTTGGACCATGTAGCATTGTTGTTCAGATTCTCCTCCACTAGATTCCTCCTCCACAATGTTTGGCATTTGAAGCGCAGGAGAGGCCAAAGTGTTCCACACTGCAAAAGCGGAATCACAATGAGAAATCATAGATAAATATTCTTTATTAAGCATGCTTCTAAGTGCCATTAGGGCTTGTGCATTGGCCCTATATGCTTGCTATTACCAAGAAAGGATTTCTTGGTAGCGGTAAGGAAAACATGCAAGCCTAGGGTTTTTACATACATTGACATCCTAGCTTTCCAAACATCAATGTTAGAAGTATCATATATGGGAGGGGTTATGAAGTCCATGAGTGTGTGTAAATAAGTATGTGCAAATGCAACACTAGATTAGCAGCAAAGATCTCACTCCTAGGTGGTTAAACCTAATATCAGGAGCGTAGGCTCTAATACCAATTGAAAGTACACCTAGAGGGAAGCGAATAGGTGTAAGGCTAATCTAATGACAAATAATGCGGAATTTAAAAACTAATTGCAACACACTTGGTTTAACACAAGTATGTAGCTAAAGAGTGTAGCCGAATTCCCAGTGAAGGGCTCTGGACTAAGTCCTCTTGATACCTCTGAATAAGAGTTGAGGTGCTATATGAAGCTCTCTTGGTTTAACACAAGTATGGCACACAATCAAACCCAAGCATATATATGATATGAACAATATGAATCAATGCAAGGTAACTAAGAGAGAGTTTAGAGATAATGTATCAATCGCAAACACCGAGATATGTTTCGAGGTTCGAGCACCTAGCTCTACGTCTCCGCCTTCACACAGAAGGATTTTCACTATAGCGTCCATACAGGACTTCCCACACTGGGAACCTCCACTGAGGATTTGGGTAAATACAACTTCTCTCACCAAATACAACCCTTCACAAGAGGCAAGGCACAACACATATTACCTCCACACTTAGAGGGATGGACACTTAGCCAAACAACAATCAACCTCTCACTAGAAGGATTAGGCTCAAAGCCACAACTCAACAATCACCTCTATACTTAGAGGGATATCAATCACAACCTCCACAATCACCTCTACACAAGAGGGATACTCACAATCTCAAATAAAAGAGGTTTTCAACTCTAGGTGATCACAAAGACCACAAATCAATTCTTTCTCACAAAACAAGATCCTAATAGATAGGATAGATATGATAACTCAAGTGTGAGAATATAAAGACTTTGGAAATCAAAAATACAAAGAAAAACTCTTGGGAAAACTCTAGATTGAAATGTAAATGAAGATCAAAACAACTCCCAAAAGACTTCTCCTTTTCCTGATTTTTTCAATCCCTTTAAAAACAAATAAAGATCAAATCTATTAGCACAAAAACTCTCTTAAAAACTTGCTGAAAGATAAAAAAAGATTCTCTTAAAATTCTTGGTGAAAACAGCTAAAGAATGTGGGGTATTTTTATAGCCCCAAACAATTCTGCCCGTTGACAGCAGGAAAGGGCAGATTTGCCCTTCCGGTCGACCGGTCCAACTATCATTTTTATGACCGTTGTGCCACCGGTCGACCGCCCGATCGACCGGGACTAGATACAGAGAGCAGTAGCTCTTGCCGGTCGACCGACCGGTCGACCGGGGCAATTTCCAGAGAGCAGAGCTCTCTGGACGGTCGACCGGCCCATCAGCCCAGGCTGCGTGCACGTCCTGTGCACGTCAATTGACTGGACTGGTCGACCGACTTCCGTTACGACCGACTGGTCCAGTCGACCGGCAAACAACCAGGTCAAACATTTTAGGGATTAAAAACTTGAGTTTTTGACTTCATTTAAATCCCATAAAATCACATAAATTCCACAAATATCAGTTCTTATTAGATCTTTGAAATACAAATATGTGTGAGTAAAATCAACACATATTACAAACTATTTGAACTATTTTTGTGTTCTTGAAAATTTGCCTTAAACCAAAATCCGTATTTTTCAAAACTTGAATTTTTGAAATGGAAAAGCATTTTCTCCAAAAGTCATGTAAATACAAAAACTTGATATTGAAACAACTTTGAAGCATATTGTATATGGATAAAATCCAATATACATATAAAGATTTATATCTATGTTTTTGACATTAAATACAAAAATAAGTTTTGTTTAAATACAAAACTCCAAACTCATGAAATAGACTATCAAAATAAGTTTTTCTAAATAGATGAAGCATAGATGTATATAGATCAAATCTAATATACATTAAACCATGTAAACTTGTTTTGATTCTATCTATCCATGAAAACCATATATATGAAAAACCAAAACCGGCTTGGTTATGATTATTCATCATTGAGGCTTAATTTTTCGACAAGGTTTCTATCATTCTTTCCAAATCTAATATTTTCTTATCTGGATGATTTTGTTACTGATGTTGTAAGGGGTGGAAGTTGTGTTGGTAAGTCGGTTGAAAATTTGGTTGACTCTGGTAGAAATTGGGTTGATGGGTTTGAGCAGTGTACTAATGTGGAAGTTGTTGCCTTGGCTGCTCGGATCAGACTGACTCCAAGAAAAATTTGGATGGTTCTTCCACCCGGGTTGTATGTCTTGGAGTAAGAATTGTAATTGGGTTTGGTATAGGTTGCATTCATATTTTCAAGGAACATTTATTGAACTTGGTAAACTGGACACTCCTCAAATAAGTGGGTTAAAGCATGGTAATAGGTGCAACCCAGACTGATCACTTGTTGGGTTGACCTCGTTCACTGAGTTTGATTCTCTAGCCTCAAGTAGTTCTAATTTCTCATCAGTTGTGTGATTTTTGCCTCAGCAGCTATAGAGGACTCAATGGAATGCATACCTATTCTGAAAGTCGTAGGTTAGTCTTTTCAGGGCAAGACTTCCACTGTGAATGGCTTTGCTGGCTAAGGCTTCATATAAGTCTCAACCCTGATCCTCATCTTTCTTCAAAAATTTTCCTTGACACATAGTCTCAAGGAGTGTCTTAGTCTGGTAATCTATCCTATCATAGAGAATTTGGCAATGCCGCCACTTCTTCATTCCGTGGTGAGGACACTGTGCTAACAAATCCTTAAACCTTTAAAAATATTTCTAGAATGGTTCATTTGTTTCCTGTCTATACTGCATAATGTTCTTCCTGATGAAGGCAGTCTTGTGGATGGGATAGAATTTCTTAAGAAAAACTTTAACAAAGTCATCACATGATGAAATAGAACTAAAGACAAGTTGTACAACCACTTCTTGGCCATGTCCTTAAGCGTAAAGGGAATAAACCTCAGTCTAACAGCATCCTCCATTAGGTGGGGAATTCTCACCATCAAGCATACTTCTTCAAACTCTCGAATGAAGAAATACTCGTCCTCAGATTCTAAGCCATGGAACCTAGGGAGTGTGTTTATGAATTGGGGTTTTTACTCAAAGTTGTTTCCATTAGTCTTAGGTAATATAATGCAGGAGAGAAGTGAAGTACGAATTAGGTAAAACTTATCTTGGAGTGAAACGTTATTGGCCATGATTGGATTTATCTCGGGAAGTGGTGTGTGTGCAAGTATAGTTTTCCTAACAAGTCTTGATGTAACAGGATCCCTATACCACTCTTGCATGCACAACACAAACAACGTTCACCCAACAAACAATCAAAAAAGGAAAAATAACAAACAATAATAAAAAAAACAACCACCAAGCCTATTTAGGATTCCTGGACCTAGACGACTCCTAACTGCGCGATTCTCCAAGAAACGTTGTTGCTTGAATGAAACCACCAGCTAATCAGCCAGGTAGGGGCAAATTATGGTGGGAGGTATCATGCATAAGCAATGGATCTTAATTACGCCAAACCACGGTATATTCGAGGCTTAAACTCTTAATCCCCAACCTTAGACACTGATTTGACTGGTGTATGATTCAAAACAAGTTCCAATCACAGTTAATCTCCTATCGAGTCTGGATGTCCCTACGGGGTAACGTCTATCAATTTTTAGATTAAGCTTGGGATTTTGAGTGCTTGAAATATTGTTTTTGGGCTAAAGAAGGGTGACGAAAAACCACCTTATCTTATTTATTTGGGTGGTACCCTTAAAGTCAATTTGTGTAAGTGAACAGAATATGCAAACAAAATTCACTCAAAGCGATTAAATCAACCAAAAGATGAGTCCTATGCTATATTCTATGTGCATGTACCTTTCTCCAGCACTCTTCAATAGTAAAGTAAAGGAATTGAAAAGACACGTGCCTAGAATGCAAACGTCTAATCAATTTTTTAAATTTTCAATAAACTTTTTACTGTTGGTTATTAGCAGAATCCTGATGATGGCATACAAGAAAAAATTATTGAAATAAGCTAGATTTTTCAAAGCAAGTAACCTTGCAAAAAATATTGTCAGTAGTCAACTCCTTGTCGCGGAGACGTGGCGAAAGCCGAGAAAACGCTCCAAGTTGGAGGATTCTTGGTCTCCGCTTTCTAGAGAAGAGGCCTAAGATCACTATATGTTACTACAATGCTTAGTTTCCTGTTTTCAAAACCTGTAACCTGCAACAGAGAAGAAAATTTTTATTTAGTTCCAAAAACTAACAAGAAATTGTCACTCTCGCCGGCAACGGCGCCAAAAATTTATTCGAAAGGGAAAAATATAGAGCGAGAGTTTAGAATAAACTGTGTAAGTCCTTGTGTCAATGTTCAAACTTTGAATATGTATGTAAAATTACTTTGCTCCTTCGAACTACCGTTTGTAGCAAAAACTATAACGGGTCGTATCCGCAGGAGGGCTTGCGATGGAAGCTTTCACAGTTCTTTTTGTTCTAGCTTTAGGAAGAAAACAAAGGTTCTTCTTTGTTCAATAATTGGAAAAGAAAACAAAGTAAAGCGAAAATGATGAATCTTGTGTTGTTAAGAAAATAAAAATGATAGTAAGGTAGAATGAAAACGGTGAATTTAGAAAAGTAAAAGAGAAGAATGGAACATGTAAGAAAAAGAAAGTCTAGAAAAGAGTTTTAATCCGATAGAAAGAAAACCATGACTAACTAACAACTCTACATTACTAACTTATTAATCTCTTTGGGTGACTTGTGCCTCATGTAGATTCATTGGCATACTGTCCATCTTACTTCATCAAGTCAATAAGTTGTCCCAATTTATAGGGATGTTCTCATCATAGTTTGGTTAGGTGGCCTCCTTGGATCATAGGCTCCTAATAGGTTCACAAGAATGGAACTTAAGATTTTAAGATTCATAATTTAGATATGCATAACAAGAATGTTATGTTCATTAAATCATCAAAGCCATGGTTGGCTAGCATGAAATAAGAAGTTAGTACAATAAGTGTTAGCATACTAAGGTGATCACATCATCAGTTCCATCAAGGCTCTTGTTAAAGAAACAAAACTCTAAATGAGGCACACATGAATCATATGGAGGGGGTAACAATACCTTCACTAAGATTAAAAACAACACATCTTCATTGGGAATTAAATAGATTTGTTAGGCACAAGACTAGAAATTGTAAGCATCCAATGAGTCATATGAGTTAGCATCACCCAAGAATTAGTAGTTAGTAGTGTTAGAGGTTAGTTAGTAGTGTTAGAGGTTAGTTATCTATAAAAAAGTAAAGCAAGAAAAAAAAACATAGTAAAATAAAGTGCAAGAAAATAAAAAGCTTGAAAGTAAATGGCAAAAAATAAAAAGAGTAAGAAATTAGATGAAGGAGAACATGAGCTTTGTATTTGATTGTCACTCTTCAATTACAGAGACCTCACTCTCATCCTCTCTCTCTTTTCTGGGTCTAAAAAGAGAAATGAAAATTACAAGAGAAACCTAAAGAAATCCTAAACTTCTCCTAAAATAATGGCTATCCTCTCCTCCCTCTTCAACAGAAGCCTTAAGGGTCTTTATTTAGGCACCAGAAGCTAATCGCTATCAATCGCAGTCATAAGATCAATCGTTGCATCAACGACCTCAGAATTGCCGCGGAAACACGGCCAAAGCCGCTTTTCCGCGGCAATATCTAGGCCATTGTACCAGCGATCGCTCTGACATTCTGTTACTACCCAGGTGCACTGCTGGAGCTTCTAGAATCATGAGGATATTCCCTAGTTCATTATAGATATGGGTTTCTTTGAATTGGGGTCTTTTAATCTCCTTTAAATCCTTGAATTAACTTGAATTTGTGTCTTCTTCTCCAATAAAGAGTGGACCAGAAATTTAAGAAAAGTAGCCATTAAAAGGCTTATTTTTATTAATAAAATGCATGGCAATGTGATACAAAATGATGCAAAATGGATCACTAATCAACAAGCAAGACTCTGATGGCTACCACAACAAAACTTAATAAGGATGAACAAGGTAAGAACGTTGACATTAAACTCTATAGAGGTATTATTGGTAGTTTGTTTTAGTTGACGGCTAGTAAGCCAGATATTTTGTTTAGTATTTGTCTATATGCTAGATTTCAATTTTGTCCTAAAGAGTCCTACTTGATTATAGTAAAACGCATTATTAGATATCTTAAGGGCACCATTAGAATTGGCTTGTGGTATCCGAAGACCTAACAATTTTTAATGATGAGTTTTTCGGATGGCGACTATGCCGGTTGTAGAGTGGATAGGAAGAGCACTAGTGAAACTTGTCAATTTCTAGAAAATTGCCTTGTTTTGTAGTCTTTCAAGAAATAAAATTCTGTAACCCTCTCAACCGCCAAGGTGGAATATGTTGCCGCCGGGGCTTGTTGTGCACAAATCTTTTAGATGAAACATACTCTCTTTGATTATGATTTACTTTATGATCAAATTAAAATATTTTGTGATAACACTAGTACTATTCATATGATTAAGAATGCAAATCAATATAGTAAGACCAAGCACATAGAGATTCGATATCACTTTCTTAGAGATCACTATGAGAAAGGAGATATTCACATTGATTATGTTTCGACCATTTTTAACTTACGGACATTTGTACTAAACCAATAGATTATAATAGATTTTCATTTATTTGTGGTGAGTTAAATGTTTGCGTTATGAATTCATTAGTTTTGAAATTGCTTCATGTTTGCTTCATATGGTTTCATGTATTTTTAATTGATATATATGTGTGTTTTTATTTATATATCTCTTGGTTTTATTTTTTTTTACTTCATGCATATTTTACTCTTTTTTGATGCATGACAAAAGGAGGAGAGGTATTTTAGTTAAGATATATTTTATTTGAATTATGGTATGTTTTTAATATTTGATAGTTGAGATTTAAATTTCTTATTTTGGTATATCATGAACTTTATGTATATCCATTTTCATTACCACGCTTATATGCAATGCCATGATTCATTATTTTCATTCATTGCATAATATTTTTAGAGGAAGGAGGTATGGAAGGATGATAGACTATTTATGCATCTAAATTGATATATTTTTATATATGTATCTATATGACTTGCTTACATTGACAAATCTATTTGTAGTCATAATGATTTCTTGTACTTGATAGATAGCTTAACTTGAGGGGGAGCTTTTTCAAGTTCTTTCCTATCATTTCTTTTAAAATAACTCATATGTTTTTGTCATCATCAAAAAGGGAGAGATTTTTGGCCCAAAGTTACAATCACCACTTTCTTGTTTTAATGATAACAAAATATATGTAGTTATTTAGTACTAATAAAGTTTAAATGTTTAAGTGTGTTTTAGGGTTCAAGAGGATTCAAAAAGTTTTCTTCCTTAAAAAGTAGGTATATGAAGACTCAAGACTATTCAAGAAGGGATAGAAGCTCAAGCACGCTTGACGTTGCTTTTAGAGAAGCCCACTTGAAGACTTTGGTAGTCGCATCGAGCCTTGTAAGAAAAAGTATGTTTAAAATGTAGAATATAGATTTGATGCTCAAGAAGTCACACACACAAAAATATACATTTTCAAATATAAGTTTTTCTGCATTGGTGTTTTTGCATGTTAGGTACTTGATACATGTTTTTGATTTTTCAAAACTTTTATATCATATTTAGAACATACATTTCATTGCCTATACATTACTATTTTTCTTTAAAAATCAATACAAATTATTTCAAAAATAGTTTAGTATTTAAAAACAGTCAAAAAACTGTCTTTTGGCCTAAGTCGACCGACCGACCGGTGGACCGTAGCCTATTATAGGCCAAGATGGTCAACCGAGCGATCGATCAACCCTCTGGCTGGGGTTGTGCATGTTGTGCACGTCTTTCAGTTGACTGACTGGTCGACTGCTAACCCCAGTGGTCCACCGATAGATCGACCGACTGGCTCAACCCAAGTTTTTGTTAGGGGCCGGTCGACCGGGCGGTCGACCGAGCCGGGCGACTAGTTCAGAAATGAACTGCCGGTCGACTGACCAGTCGATCGAAGTTCTGTCAAAAGCCCATAACGGCTAGTTTTCAAATCTGTCTTTTCTTTTGACTTTTCCAGTGGGCATTTTCACTTTGTATAGGTAAAATCTCTTCCCTAATGACCTGGTGAGCAATTCTAATAGGGTTTATGAGTTGCCTATATATATGGGTCATGGGGATTGGATTTATACAATAAGTTTTATTAGTTTTTAAGAAATACATTAAAAATCAAGTTTGCTCTAAAGAGAAAAGTTTTCAAGTTTCTAGGTTTCTAGTGTCATCATTTTCAAAGCTATTTCAATTGATTTTTCAGCTCTTAAATTCTTTCAACTGAATTTTTACTCTCACAAACTCCTTGAGCCTCAATTTATATCTACTCTATAAGAAGTTGTAAAGAAGAGAGTGTTTGTGATCTAGTGATCACCAAGAGCTTTGTAAACCTAATTGGCTTTATTCTACCTCTTGAGTAGAGGATTGAGTGTTGGAATTGTGTACTCTGATCTTGTGTAGACCCTTATAATTTCTTATTGTAAGGTCCCTTTATGGAAGATCCTATAATGGATAGTGAAATCCTTCATGGTAGTGAAGGCGGGGATGTAGAGCGGTGGCTCGAACCTTGAAACAAATTCTTTGTGTTTGCGATTGCTTGTCTCTTGATCTTTATCTCTTTACATTGCTTACACTTGTATTGTTACTTCGCTCACACATTCTATTCATTGCAGTACATTCATTATTCTCACTTGTCGGTCTTTACTCATCTCAATAAGAAGGCAATTGAGCACCTCAACTCATAGTCTAGAGGAATATTAGAGGAGAAGTTCTAGAGCCCTTCACGGGGAATTCGTTTTCACTTCTTGTTTTGAGTAACCAGTTTGCATCATTTAGCATAGATTGTTGTTATTCCGCATTTAATTAATATTACACCTATTTACCCCCCTCTAGGTGTATTTTCAATGGTTGAATCACCACTGAGGGTGATGTAGTTATTATGACAACTAGCTTGAGATTTAATGGGTCCTTTCCCCTACTCACATTTATTGATTTCAACATTTTATTTTGCATGAGTGATCATAAGTTTACTTAAGATTCATAGATGTGAACAGACATGCATGAACATGTATATCACATATTATGTTCTTTACCTTATCATTCATTTATTATCTTTTGCTCTCATGTTTTATAGTATTTTGTTTATTTCCTCGACCTTTATTAGCCGGCGTCGTACTCATGGTTGGAAGGTAGCCATTAAGGATTGGCTTACTGGCGTTTGACGCATGTTGGTTACTTCTTTTCAGGTTTTAAGTGTGGCATATGGAGAGGCATTTTCGTTGAGGATTTCACTCCGAGAGTAGAGTTGTTTCTTTGGTATTAGTTTAGAGTTGCTCCCTTTGGGTCCTATCACTTGTTATATTTATTATTTCATTTGTTGTATTATTAGTTGAGACTAATGACCAGTTCCATTTCATTTGTATAGACTCTGTATCCCTATATTGAGACTCTCATGTATTAGAGACTTAGATTTATAATCTGTTGATGGGACTTCATTGTATATTGAGATTGGATTTTTACCCCGAGGGGGATTTTTATTTTTTGTGTGTTGTTCACAGCCTCTATATGTTGCTTATTAGGTATTCATGCCTTTTCCTGCTTCATATTTGTGTGTGTGTGTGTGCGCGCGCGCGCGCGTCTATCATATACCCATTTTATAAACTGTTTGAATCCCTCACACTTTATATCTGTGTTTTTCATGCCTAATTTACCCAAATCTATACATCTTCTACTTCACCCTTCTAACGTCCCGATGATAAAAATCCCAGGGTGTTACAGGTAATCTCATTATGGTGTTTGCAAACTTTAGAGGGCTTTGAAAGGGAAAAATCTCGCCAGCAGAGTAGGGACTCCGAGTAGGGGACACTCCCACAGCGGAGGATTTTGACTACCTATAGGCTAATCAAGAGGGAGCCTGTAAGCTAGTACTTGCATTGCCACCTTCAAGTGGGGGATACTCCCACATCATGACGTACAAGCATTAGCGACTAATAGGGGACACTCCCATTAGCAGGGCAGGGACTCCGAGCGATGGACAGTCTGATTAGTCTCTAATTTTACATAATTTGTATCACATCTTCACATTAATTTCATACTAAATTCTACTATTAAAGCTTTGCTTGCTTGATTCCATGTCCATGGTGTGCAATGAAGAAGAAGACCCTAAATCACCATTTAATTGGTGATTAAAAGCCTATTAAAGATCGCCATTGACCTAGAGAGCTGATTCTGTACAAACCAGGGGCTGCAAACTAGAAACCGAGCATCAGAACTGACAGGAGACAAAAAGGGAAGCGCGCGGCTCGAAGTGCCGCGCGCGGCCACTTTAGGGCCGCGGAAACACGGCTCTGGCCGCGTTTCCGTGGCCGTACGGCCGTGGCACGCGCGCCGCTTCGGGGTAGGGTTTGTCCCCTGGCCCCCTGTTCCCCTGGTGGCTATAAATACCCCTTGGGTTCCAGAGTTGGAGATATACAGAGTTTAGGGTCGTTTTTCATTCCATTTTGTAGTTTAGTTTAGGTTAAGTTAGTTCTTCTTTTCCCTCTTTGTATTTTCCATTTTGTAGATCCTGTAATAGGGAGAGAGAGTGGTTCATGCTTGGAATGCAAGAGTGCTTGTAATAGAAGGTGACAATCTATGAAAGGTGCTCTCTTTACCTCTCTATGTTTTCTTCTCTCTAATCTCTTTTACATGTGTAGCTAACTTTTCTCTCATGGTAACTAACTGCTAACCACTAACTTGCTAACTTCTTTTATGATAATCCACATGAATCTAATAGCCTCGATTTGGCCTTGCTCTTGCAAGAGCCATTGCTGGTTCATAATGATGGATCTAACACTCTAACTTCCTAACCACTAACAAGCTAACATTACTTTACTCCATGCTTCCTTTTCTATAGTATTGATGGTTTAAATGTAACTTGCACTTATTTGATGAGTTGGGTTGTGATGAGTTACATATGGGTCATGCTTTGAATCGCTCTTGGACCAAGGACTAGTGATGGCCAATGATACATATGAGGCAACTATCACTAAGAGTTTAGCATGTTGGTGGAGTCATTAGTAGTTAGTGCCATGAGTTTTCTTTCTTTTTCACATTGTTTTAAAAATGCAACAAAAATCACAAACATATTCTTTTCTATGTTTCTTACTTCTTTGTGTTTCACCGTACTTCTCTTTTCATTCTTTCTTTCTTTTCTTTTCATTCTTTAAAACTTTGAAGAAATCAACCGGTAAAGCTTCTATCGCCTCCCATCCTTGTGGATTCGACTCGTTTTAGCCTCTATGCTATAACGGAAGTATCGAGGAAGCCAAAGCACACACACTTTAAATCTTCATTTCAAAACATACACTTTTTGTGCACGGTTTTTCCCCGATCACAGTCCCACAATGGAGGATTTCAATTACTCGCAGGCTAATCGAGAGGCAGCCCATAGACTGGTACTTACATTGTCGCCTCTGAGTGGGAGGCACTCCCACATCAGGACGGACAAACATCAGGGACTAATGGGGGACACTATCATCAGCAGGGCTTCACGAAAATGGTAAGGAGAAAAATGCATTTTATTTCATGATATAAAATGAAATACAAGGACATATAAGCAAATACATAGAGTGTTATTAGTTGAGGTACTTTCCTATCCTTGTAGAAGAAATCGGGTCACTCATTCTAGAGTTTTAGTCAAAAGTAAGAGTTGTTAACTTTTTCGAGAGCTTGCACTTTAGGATTTCTTTGGAGAGAGAGAGAGAGAGGAATCGGTGACTCTGAAAGTGGCTTATTTCAATCTACTTCGGAGTTATAGTTTGGCATCCTCAATTCGTCTTTGGATCAACTCATCGAGGGCTCGAATGTCAGAGGATTCTTTGATTCTTCTCCGAATCTGATGGTGATAGGCTTCTATTCGGGAACGAGGCGAATCAGCCTCGTTGTCAGAGTGGTCTTCGTGGAGGGGGACATCAATCTCGGCCGCCTTAAATTTATGATGGGCCCATCGGTTCGAGCCTCTCTGGGCGCACTTTCTGGCTGTGTTTGCTCCTGGGGTCTCTGAAAGGTGGCAATCTGCGCAAGGAGATTATCGTTATGATGCTTCAATACCTCTTGCTCGCAGGCAGCATTCTCATGGTCGTGATCTGACAAGATGCCCCTTCATCTGCTTATTCATGTCGGCAAGCATCTGAAGGATTTGACCTTTGAATAACGGCATCGGTTGGACATTGGCGGCTGCCCCTGAGGTGAGAAGGAGCAAGTATCGGCGGTAGCATGCTATTGGTCATCAGCAAGGCGGGGGGATCGTGCCCCGTCGGTGCTGTTGGCCTTACCCTTTGATGGGACACCGTTGTGGGTGACAGTTTACTTTCTTGGGGCCATCAGCACTAGGAGAAAGGTTTTTTGTGGAAAGTTTTGGCTTGAATGGGAAGATGATCTTGATTATTGATTCAGATCTCAAGGAAAGCACAAGTTTGTGGTGGATAATAACTGGCTTACCGTGAATCTAACCCACCACAAGCGATTTGAGGCGCTTCCTAGATGATAGCTTTCAGAACACACCAGGGAAAGAACATATTTCAAGTTAGGAGCTCCGGTGTGGTGCCGGACCCTTAGGCTTGAGAATCAGTTGGTGAAATGATAGGAAGGACCGGCAGAGAAAAAACTGTCGGTATGGTGGAAGGGTGGACTAGCACAGAGAATTACTAGTTTGACGATAGACTGAAACACGGACACTTCTAGTGTAACGTATGGAGTAGCACATGAAATTACTTGTGAGATGGTGGACTGAAACAGGAAAACTTTCAGTGTAGTGGATGGACTAACATAGGGAGTTACTAGTGTAATAGTGTATGAGTGTGCTCTGAGGATTAAGAAAGTGATCTCCTTCTCCTAGGATAAGAAAGATTGTATATAACTGACAGGATGTCGGCGTGGAGGCGGAATTGTCGGGTTGCTGCAACTGTACGATCTTCACGTGCAAAATTTATTGTAACGACTATGTTATTGGCACTGATTGGTGGGAATGTATGTCAAAAAATTTATTACTGTCCATAACTATCCGCGCTGATAGAGGTGTTACACGTTATGAACATGGGGGAGGAAGGCGTTGCATGAGTATTGACAGAGATCTTGGATGATCTGATATTGGACCTTCAGTTTGGAGTTGGGGCCTTCAGGTTGAGAAGACCTCGGAGTGAAAAAGACCTCGGAGAGGTAGAGGTCGCGATATAGTGAAAGGCGGCTCCATGATGAAAGGGTCTTCTGGACGGAGAATGACTTCCGAAAGGTTGGATGCGGGGGAGGCTCCGAGATGGAATCTGGAAGTTCGTGGATTTCTCAGTGGAAACTATTGGTAGCTGGGACATGTGTCATCATCCTGATGAGGGTCAAATTTTGACCACTATATTTTACCAGTGTGAATTTAAATGTAATAAGAATTTCAGTGTGAGCGTAAATGAGATATGACAAGAGAGAAAAAAGTAAAAAATAATGTTGCACCTACCAAGGCTTAAACCTGTTACCTCCAATAATTTAGATTTATAAGTTACCACTTGAGTTAAAGCTTAAAATTTTTATATACTATTAAAAATAATCTAAAAAAAGAGATTATATGAAAAAAAAAAGTGTCATTTTATTATTTTATAAATTCTAATGTGAGCGCCTGCTTAGAGTCGAGTATATGTGAGCCCGCCCCTGCAAACGAACGCACCAGCACTAGTCAAAGGCAGGCCGAAGAGCTCTCCAGGCCAAAAAATGGAACCTTAGCATATTTTTGTGAACTGGAGTCTACCCCAGAAAGTTGGATTGAAACATTGTGGGCCAAGATTCCTTTTCTTTAGCATCGTTGGCTAACTTCTAAATTTGTGCTACACTCTCACTCTAGCATCATTTACAAATATTTTCTCACTTTTTTAACCTTATTCTGGGAAATGGATTATGATGGATGTCATGAATTTTACATACCATTTTAATATAAAAAATTACTTTCCTACACACACTTTTAACCTACACAATTCTCTGCGCAAGACTAACATCAGTGCACCAGGTTTAGTTTGACAGCACAGTCTGAACTAGATTTCATTCAAGTTAGAATAAAAATGAGATTTGTGATCATATAAACTGCGCGGGTTTTTCGCTAACTTTAGTGAGTGTTTGGCAATCACGGTGGAATTAGTCTCACTTTGAAAAAATTCGTTCAAATTATTAGAGCTTCCCAATCAATTCCACTGATAATCAACTACTTCAATGAGAAAACAATAGCTATGTATTATAATAATGGAGCATGCATGCATATTTTTTAAGGGTGGGGGTTAGCTCCTTCTCACGTTGGACCACGTGATGGTCCAACGCGAGATGAGCCCTTGGATCAAAGTTGCTTTAAGATTTGGAAAGAAGTTGGATAGTCACCAAATGATTCCGTTCTCTCTCTCTCTCTCTCTGTTTGATTCCGTTCTCTCTCTCTCTCTCTCTCTGTTACCCGCACGTTCTCTCTCTCTCTCTCTCTCTCTCTCTCTCTCTGTTACCCGCACAGGAAAAAAAAAAAAAAGAAAAAACACCCATTCCTCTTCTAGTTTAACCCAGCCATTTCCCCTTCTCTCTCTCTCTCATCGCCATGGCGACCGCGCACGGCGATCTCGAATCGGCCCTCCGTTATCCTGCGCCTCCCTCCGCCCCGTCCCCCGCTGTCGTGCGCTGCCGCCGCAGGATCTCGGCCTTCGCTGTCGTCGCGGAGCTAATCAGTAAGCAACTAATTAATCACCTCATCCTCTGATTTTCCATACAGCAGCGAATTAAGCGTGATCTTGTTTTCCTCAGCTCTCGGAGTTGTTGTATTTCTCTCGATTCGATTACGGCGGCGGCGGGGATGGGAGGAGAGCTTGATTCAGATTTTATTAAAAAGATTATATTTTCTTATATGGATATACCCAATCTCTTTGCCCTAGGATATCAGTGTTATCTTTGATTTTGGATTTCAGGAGAGTGCCCACCATCTGTTTGTTGATTTTTCGTTGTGTTCTTGTTTGAAAATTTCATAACTTTGTTGTGTGCAGACACTGTAGCTATGCCGACTGGGGAAGAAAATGAAATATCCACAGTTCGAACTGCATCCATCTATTTGAATTCAAGGTCGGAAGAGATCTCGCTTGGTTTCCAATCCTCAAATGTCCGACGATTGATGGGAGACGCTGAGAGAGGCCCCTCTGCAGACCCTCACAGCCCAAGTTGAGTCTGACGACGAACAACCATCCAATGCGCAACTTAGTGAAATTGCACGAGGGAGTGAAGAAGAAGAAGAAGAAACTAATGAGCACACACCCAATGAGAACAGATAGTGTTTACAGAAGGAGACGGCTGAGACGGGGAGGACAATGCAGAGAGTTTGTTGGGTTCTCAACAAGACATTGAGTCACACGGAAATATCTTCAAGGTGTGAGAGCTGGAGGTGTAGGAGGAAGCGAGGAGAATGAGCAAATGAAACAGCTAAAGAAAGCTCTCGTGGTGAGCAAGTTTCAAGGCATGTCGCATTCTGACATGGTAGTTGAGGTGGATGATTTGGTTGCAAATATGGGGGATTTGTTGCTGGAGCCGCCTCCAGAGTTCGTTCAGAAAGGCAATGGAGCATCAAGTTGACGAGTCCATGACTGTTTGCTGGTCCAAAGGTTTTCACAAAGGATAGATTTTGTATATAAAATATAGTACAATGTCATAGAGCTGATCGAGGATTAACTTAGAACCTGTAACCATTTCTTGTTACATGAAGAAACCTGGAGATTTATATCATTTCTTGTTGCCAGGAAAGTTATCAGAGTCTGGAATGAAATCCTTTCTTAGTTTTTGCATGCAGAGTTCTGATTTAACTTTAAATATCAGTAAAAGATCAGTATGCAAAGAATTTCCATTACTACTGATTTGATCCTTTAAATATACTGAATGTATTGTTTTAAAACATAAGCTCTCACAAAATTAGAGAAAACAATTAGAGTCGAAATTATCTACCATCAGCCAGCAAAGCCCAGGTTTGAAGACCAATTGTTACAGTTAATAGTCCCATAGGTTAACTGGATGAATGTATTGCAGGAATTTAGAGAGTCTCTGCTCGCATGCTTTTCGTTGAGAACAACTGGCTACCAGAACAATGTACCCATCACCCGCCTCTAAGGTACCGGGAGTGGCATACAGTGGGAGCTTCCTCAAATGTCTTCAAAAGTCATCTCTGTTTGTGTTTTTCTCATTCTTAGGTTTTGCAGCTTGATTTCGCAAATTTCAAACTTCATGTCCATAAATATTTGAATTTTGTCCATTGGAGCTATGTTAGGCAGCCAATATGCAAAGCAATCATTGTAAAGCTGTAAAGCTCTTACCTCCGAAATGTCATTAAGAATTATTCATCATCTATGACTTCTGTCAGCCTCCAGTGACTCCCCTGATGCGTTCCATGACAACTGGGATATCATTCTCAGTCAGTGTTGTGAAACAACAGCGAAACCATCCAGGTTCAATGCAGTGACACGATGATCCAGGTGTTACATTGATTTTTGCCACATTCAGCAGCTTATCCCACAGCTCGAGCTCCCCTCTCTCACTGAATGGTCGAATGAACTTGCTCATGTCTGCCCAACAGTAAAATCCGCCACTGCTATTAGCACACTCAATACCCAACTGCTTTAGCCCATTCGCAAACAATGCATACATCCTCCGGAGGCTCTCCCTATTAACCTCAATATATTCAGTAATGAATTTCGTATCTGTAAGCATAGAAACAAGCAACCATTGGACAGGAACTGAAATGGAGGAGAACCTTGCAAACTTTGAAGCTGCCGCGATAACATTTTCATTGAACGAACAGATAGCTCCCACTCTAAAGCCTGGAATAGAGAGATCTTTGGACAACCCATATATTATATGAACTCTACTTCTGTCATAATCTTGTGTTTCCAGAACCTGTGCCATGCTAACAAACCCATCACTTCCATAGGTCGAACCTGCATATACTTCATCAGAGATGATGTGAATGTTTTTCTCCATTGCAAAATCCTCAGGCATGATCTCAATCCCCAAACTTGCAGGTCTCGTTTGATGGGTCCCTGTTGGTGATGGTTGCCAGGTTGAAGAATCCACAGACATGATCGTCATGAAGAAACTTAATACATCAATATATATCACAAGTTATGTCTACTTGAAGAATCATATCTCAGAAACTATTATGACTCTGAAACTAAATTAGTACCAAGTTCTAACACAAACTGATATAGCTCAAAAACTGATATAATTCAAATGTATATCATGACACAGAAACTAAAACAGAAACAAGTTCATAACATGACACAAAAACAAGTTCATAACAAGTTCATAATCAGGACAGAGAAATAAGTTCTGACACAAAAACAAGTAAAAAGAGATGTGCAAACTAAGATCAAAAGCTCTCTAATAAAGTTTTAAGAGAAGTCAATAGTTTTTGTAGCATAGTCTTCAAGCAACATCAAAAGAGTATAAATCCTCATTTCTGTTCAGTCTCTACCGGATCCAAAGCCTGTAATTAAAAAGTTTAATCAGTATGGGAACAACGTCAATAAGAACATTAATATAATTAAAATAATTTTTCAAATCATTAATTCAATAAAGAATAGTAAAAATATTTTACCTATAGGAAAATTTGCTAATATCAAGCTCTTGACCATTAGTGTTTACTTTTTGCGTTGGTTTTGAAATCATGAGAGGAAGACCCATCCTGACTTGTTTGGATATTCTCACACGAAAATAGTTGATATGTATTAGGAAGCATAGATTCCTGCATATAAAATAAAAATTTTATCATAGTAAATTTTAATTAAAATAAACTGAAAAATAAGTCAATCATTTATATGAACTAAATCAAATAAAACCTGGTTAGCCATATTTATCCCATGGAATTCTTGTGGAAAAGCACCATGTATAGCACCAAGAAGTTGAGAAGCTGAGCCAAAGGGTCCCTAGAAATTTGATTACAAATGTTATAAAATGTTATCTTTTTTATAGACAAATCATTAATAAACTTCCAGTATTATACAAAAAAAAATTGAAGATACCTGGATATGATTATGTTGCTGCATTCCATATATAGAATTGTACCCCATGGAGCCAACTTGATTTGACAACATGCAATTTGAAGGTAAAAGTGACACATTATTTGAATTGCACCCCATGGAGCCAACTTGATTTGGCAACATGCAATTTGAAGTTAAAAGTGGCAAATTGTTTTTCAACATGTCAGGATTGTTTGATGGACCTAATTTGATAAAGTAGAATATGGTTATTTGAGAATAAAAAAAATGTAGACTAATATTTTTATTAAAACTAAATGCATACACTGAATATGTACCTCTTGTGCTTCTTTTTTTTTTGGTCTTCTCAAGTGCACCCAAATATCGCTTGACACCTCGACCACCATCCTTTTTTCTTATTCCCACCGCACTTGTAGAATTTGTTGGGTTCCTATTTGTATGATGTTCTTGGGCAGCATTTTTGTCTCTTGCAACATTCATAGACGGAGTAGAGGATGTAGCAGTGATGTTTCCACTATGAACTTGATTTTGATTTTGATCTTGAGAGGGTGCAGTGTGTGGATCTTCTTTGTCATCTTGCTCCGTCACATATGTTTCTACCTTCTTCATAAGTTTTTCCGCCAAATCAAGGATAAATTGGTATGCCTTTTTATTTTGTGAAGCTCTTGCAAGAATATAATTGTATGTATGCATCAATGAAGAATATCGATTAGCTGCACATACATTTGGATCTATTTTATTAGATCCTTCATTATTTACCATTATCCCGGCTTTAGCATCCTTACACCACCTTTTCAAATAGTATTTTTGCGAAAGCTCTTTCACATTCATGATATCTAAGACCTTCAAAACATGACAACACTGAATACCAGCAAACTCAAACTTCTTACAGATACATGTTATAGAATCATCTGAAGAATCATATTTGACACTGTGTTCCCTTTTCACTTCCTTTCCTTTCTTGACTATTTTGCTAGTAACTTTATATTCATGTATTGATCCATCAACAAAACCATCATGCAAAATACAGTTAAGAAATAATCCATACTCCACTTCAAACCACTTAAACACCTTAGGAGTATACAAAGATGCAGCTTGCTTTAATAAATCTGAGAAGAAAACTTTTGGTGTACCTTGGTTTGCACGAAAATCTGAAACAAGCTCTTTATGACGTCTTTCTTCAATAAGTCTGTCATAATGTCTAAAAAAATCAAGCAACCTTTGTGTAGGATGCAAATATTTTTTTATTACGCTATTCAAACTTTCGCTTCTTTGAGTACTCTTCATATCGGCACAAAATGATTGACGTCCATAAACTAAAGCCCATCTCTCTCGATCTTTAAACAAGTTATTCAACCATTCATTATCAGCTAGGTCATATTTTTTTAGCATTTGATCCCATGCATCTAAAAAATCCTCCTCATTCTCACATTCATATACACAGTGACTAAAATCATGCTCAAAACTCGATGAACCACTGAATACATGACTTAAATGCTTTGCAGCATTTTGGTACATGTGCCATACACAGATTCTATGAATAGTATTCGGCCATATTTCAGATATAGCTCTGCTCATTGCTGCATCTTGATCTGTCAATATTACTTTTGGGAATTTTCCACTCATAGCATGACTGAAGGTGTTGAATAACCACTTGAAAGACGCCACTTTTTCATCATAAAGAAGTGCCGCACCAAATATTATAGTTTCTTTATGATGATTTACGCCAACAAAAGGTGCAAAAGGCCTACCATATGAGTTTGTCTTGTAGGTTGTGTCAAAACATACAACATCACCAAAAAAATCATAATCTAATATTGACCTTGCATCGGCCCAAAATATATTCGTGATCTGATCATCTTCATCTAACTGTACAGCATAGTAAAATGATGGGTTCTCTCTTTGACAATTTTGAAGGTATTGCATAATAGCTCCGGCATCTCCTAGTGCCATATCATGATCACGTTTTTCTCTCAGATAATTTTTGTAATCATCTGGAAGAAAACTCAATTGTCGACGTCCTCCAACTTGTTTAGCCATAAGATTGTAAGTGTCCTTGGCACTGATTCCAACAGAATTTGCAATATTAGCCATTGATTTCTGTGCATCAGTGATATGTCTGTGCGACTTCAATAAATGCCTTTTCGATGGAGTGACCTTTGCATGATTATGTTCCGGCTCAAAAGAATCCACCTTATAGGTACCATTTTTACATAGCTTGATAGACATGTGGGCAAGACAGCCTGTTCTTTCATCTAATTTCTGATATTTTGGCTGCTGAAGTGGAGTTTTCTGTCGATAATGACCTTCTCTATTGCAAGTGAAGCTTCTATATATGACAACATTTTTTGAATTCTTCCTTATTTGATTCTTCCGAACACTAAATCCAATGTTGCGTGCATATTCGTTATAGAATTTATAAGCTTTGTCATCATCAGTAAACTCCATCCCTATCTGAGGTGCATCTAACCTTTGATTAGGATTGCTTCCGATAGAAGGCATACCTTCTAGTAAGATTGACATACATTCTTCATTCCTTCATAAAAATTGAGTAGAAATATAGTGAATTAAAATAAAATATTTAAATCATTGAACAGTGAATTAAAATTTTTGCATATATGGTGCATTTCTAAATAGTCTTTGAACAGTGAAGTTAAATTCCCTAACCAATGAATTAAAATTCCTTCATAAAAAGTATCTGAACAGTGAATTAATTTTTCTCATATACAGTGCATATCTAAACAATCTCTGAGGAAAAATACATGTGAATTTGCGTGCATGAAATATTTTACCTATAGAAAAATTTGCATCGCAACTGTGTGAATTTGCTTCTACATGTGAGTTTTGTCTATAGGAAATATTTCACTTATAGGAAAATATTTTACCTACAGCATGTGATATTAGCAAAATTTAATTATCTACTAATAATCTCTAAGCAGAAAAATTTTCCAGAAAAATTTTCCCTATGAGAAATTTTGCTAATTCTCATTTTTTCTAAAACATGTTTCATGTTCCCTTGAAAGCTTCGCAACTGTGTGAGAAAATAACCCCGTAAAAAGCAATTATTTCATTTTTGCGTGTATGCAGCGCAAGTGAAGGAATTTAATTCTACATGGTGGAAAAAGGAATTTACAAAGAAAAAGAACCTTAAAATTATACAAATTCACATGCTAATTTCTGTTCATATCTTACTCGTTTGCACTGTGCAACTGATTCAGCCCACTACCGGCCCGCTCGTTCCTGTTCACGTCGACTCTGGCCTCCGCCAGCACCCCGATGCAGTCCTTCATGGATATCGTCCTTGGCAGCGACGATGTTGGAGAACGTGGACTTGTCAGAGAATAATGCGAAGGATTGGGTTCCGACATGAACGAGCAGGAGGATGATGTCAAGCAAGAGGATGAAGAACGCGAGATTGTTTGGGTTTTGAATTTTTTCCCCCTGAGTTGCAGCGGGAGAGAAAGAAGAGGAATGGGTGTTTTTTCTTTTTTTTTTTCCTGTGCGGGTAACAGAGAGAGAGAGTGTTTTTTCTTTTTTTTTTTCCTGTGCGGGTAACAGAGAGAGAGAGAGAGAGAGAGAGAGAACGTGCGGGTAAGAGAGAGAGAGAGGAGAGAGAACGGAATCATTTGGTGACTATCCAACTTCTTTCCAAATCTTAAAGCAACTTTGATCCAAGGGCTCATCTCGCGTTGGACCATCACGTGGTCCAACGTGAGAAGGAGCTAACCCCCACCCTCTCTACGTTCCCTTCACGAGGTGTCCCAAAATCGAAGTGGTACTTGCACTATCGCAAAGTATAGCTCAAGAAGTCACTTTCTGTTTTTTTGAGAGACTTTAGAGTTGAATCTCTCCACATGCGCATATAGATTAAGACATTAATTGGGAGAAAAACAAATGTTGGTGATTGTAATTATAAGTTGTTAAGTAACTATTTGACTAGCTAGTGTAGATTAACTCAGGTCTTCATGTTATTAATGGTATACTTATGAACATGGGCGGACCCACACACACCAGTGTGGGCGGATACTCACACTGGATTTTATAAAATGTATGAAGTAGCATACAGAATTTGTAATTTTTTTTGTAAATGATCTCTTCTTTTAGATTATTTTTACTAGAATAAAGAGCTCTAACTCAAGTGATAACTTATAAAAATATGTTACTAACTCAAGTGATAACTTATAAATATATGTTACTGGAGGTCACAAGTTCATGTCTTGGGTGCAACTTCCCCCCTATTGTTTTCTCTCTTTTCTTATTATACTTACGCCTACACTGACATTCTTATTATATTTACGACCACACTGAAAAAATATCTTGCATCCACCATTGCTTAGGAAAGGAAGTGCACAACTGTAGTATTATTCATGGATACTTTTAATTTTGTTATAATTAAATGCTTATAATTTAATAACAGATATCTTAGTGGGATAGGATAATAAAAGCACTATTCGTAGCTATCGAATGACTGAGTCAGGCGTGGTAGGACAACAATAAAGGCGCTACCCATTTCTATCTAATGTCAAATAAGGCAGATGTAATCTAGGTTGTTTTCAAATAAGCGATATTCAGACCCTATCTGATTTTATGAATGAATTCAACTTTTAGACCCAGTATATACCCCACTAGTTAGTGGTATGATGCGGAGCCGTATCGGGAGTCTAGGTTGGAACTAGGTTTGATCCTAGGTAATAAGGATTTGCAACAGACCTACGTAAGATATGAGACTGTGTGTCCCCTTGTGTAGGGTTAGCCAATTTGGAGTTATTTCTTCTTAGTCAACTAATTAAGGCGATAATTTGGAGAAGAAGTTTCAGTATGTTTATTCATAAAATAATTACAACAATATATAGATACATGAGAGAGTAGATAAAAAATAAAACGAGTAGTAAGATAAGATAAGATAAGGGTATATAAAGATAAGGGTATCTAACAATAGGATAAAGATATCTAAAGATAAGAGTATCTAACACCCCCCTCAAACTCACGGTGGATCAAACATCGAAAGTTTGGATAAATTCTAGCAAAATTGATGAGAGATTTTTGATGAGCTGGTTGATGGAGAAGATTACGATCGAGAGTGGCATGGCGAGATCCAGATGTCCGAGAGGATAGCGCGCTCCATAGGCCGAGATCCACATAAATTAGGCATGAGATGAGAAGACGAGATCCGGATGGATCAGGCAACAGCTGAGAGGCGAGATCCGGATGATACCAGATCAGGCAAAGCGAGATCAGGATGGATCAGGCAGGGCGAGATCCAGACGGATTAATCGTCAGATGAGAAGGCGAGATCCGGATGCACCCGGATCAGGTAGGGAAAGTACCAGATGGACCAGGCATCAAATAAGAAGGCGAGATCCGGATGAATTTCGGATCAGGCAGGGTGAGATCCAGATGGATCAAGTGGAAGAAGGTTTTTGTGAGCTTCTCGAACTCGACTGGTGACGTGCGGGAGAGCGATCGATCATGTAAGTATGAAGAAAAGCCCAAGAGGACTAAAATAGAGCCCAAGATGGCTAATTGATGAGAAAGCCCAAGAGGATTAAATTGATGAGAAAGCCCAAGAAGGCTAAAATAGAGCCCAAGAAGGCTCAGGTCAGATTATGCAATGTTAGAGGAAGATGGGTGATGGCAGAGCCGACATCGGTAGATGCGAGAAGATCAGCGAGAACTCAGTCTTAGCTGAGGCAGAGGATTGCGCAAGAACGACGAGGAAAGCTCTGATATTGTATGAGACGAAAGAGGCCCGGTGCTAGACACACAATGCGAGCGTGGCGCAGCTCATGCTAGAAAATATCGAAAGAACTTCGATCAGCAGAGAAAATTAGAGAGGCTCTGATACCATGATAATTTGGAGAAGAAGAAGTTTCAATATATTATTCATATATAGATACAAGAGAGGGTAGATAGATAAGAAAACGAATAGTAAGATAAGGTAAGATAAGGATATTTAAAATAATGATATCTAATAAAAGGATAAAGATATTTAAAGATATGAGTGTCTAACATAAGGGTTTTATAGCGGTTTAAGAAAGCATTACATGTACTTGTTTGCCGACTTTTTTCTTTAGTGAGTGTATTTGTTTGAAATCAAGGATAAAAGATGAAGGGATATCTCTGGTATTCAAGCAAAGTATTGCTTTTCGCCTGTTTGTGAGCCAAACAAGAATGAAACTATGCAAATGATATATTAAATGTTTTTACTTAACTATTGTCTTTAGGGCAGTCATTAGAAAAACCTTTAGTTAGGTGATCAGTTTGGCTCTTACAAAATATTATTAAAAATTAAATAAGAATTGAAACAATCAAAGGTTAAGGAAATCTAAACACACACACACACACACACATATATAATGTAAATATAATATAATATAATATATATATATGGGGGTTGCTGTACCTCAGCCGCCAGCTGAGAGAGTTTCTCAGCCGGCATGACGTGGCTTCATATTAACCGCAGAGAAGTCAAAAATTTAGGCGGTAAAAGGAGACCCTCAATCACTTTTCGCTGCCCAATGACTGAAGTACCCTTAGTTTCACTTTTAACCTATTACAACTGTTCCTCCACTAAAAAAATTACAGATCAGAAAATTTTGAGCTTTTTCAAACAAAAAAATTACAGATCTTGATAACTAAATTTTAGAAAAATAATTTATTTTAAAAGAATGCAACCATGGTCGCACTTATGTTCAAGTTTTTTTTGAAAAGATGTTTTAATCACAATAAAAATTTATTACCGTGACTTGAAACCTTTTTTTTTTAAAACTGCAATCAAAGTTATAGTTTCTAAAAAGGAATTTTGAATTTAATTTTTTAATATTATTTTCACTTTTTAGATTTATTTTTGTTTTACATTGCGACCTTTGGTCGTAGTGTTGTAGCCTTTTTTATTTTTTTTCGATTAGGGTCGCAGTATTTTTTTGACCTTCCTAAACTAAATAGGATACTGCGACCGTGGTCGCAGTCTTGGTCATAGTATTTTTTTTATTAGTAATCTAAATAGGATACTGCGACCATGATTACATTCTTATGAAACAAGAGTCTTATGAAATAAGAGTCGCAGTCAATGAAAGCAATGACAATAATCTCGTAAGTTAATTAATTAAGATGATTAGAAAATTGCGACTTCGATTGCAGTCTTATGTAATAGCAGTTTCTTTGAGAATGTTTTGTTTGATAACAATGCGACCTTGGTCATACTTTTTTTATCAAGTAATCTAAATAGGATACTGCGACCATGATCGCATTCTTATAAAACAAGAGACATAGTCAATTGAAGCAGTGAATAATGTCTCGAAAGTTAAGTAATTAAGATGATTAGAAGACTGCGACTGAAGGCTGCGACATTGGTCACAGTCTTATGTAATAACATTCTTTTTTAACTTTTTTTTATTTTTGCGACCAATGTCGCAGTCTTCAGTCATAATGTAAACAAAAATACTGCGACCCTAATCGAAAGTTAAGTAATTAAGATGATTAGAAGATTACGACCCTAATCGAAAGTTAATTAATTAATTTAGCTTAGAAAGGTCAAAAAAATACTGCGACCCTAATCGAAAGTTAAGTAATTAAGATGATTAGAAGACTGCGACTGAAGACTGCAACATTGGTCGCAGCCTTATGTAATAACATTCTTTTTTAACTTATTTTTCATTTTTGCGACCAAGGTCGCAGTCTTTTTATTAATAAATTTTAATTGGACTGCGACTTTGACCTATGTCTTGTAAAATAAATGGTTTGAAGATGAAATTTCGTACGACCTTACTTGAATTAGCCTTTTAGATGTAAAATTACGAAGGTCGCAGTTGCTTGAATTAGCGTTTTACATCAATGCGACCTGTACAATAAATAAAAAGGAGAAAAACCTGATCCGAAAATCGATATTTTCAGAAAAAACTTTATGGCAGGAAGGAAAAGGAAAACCTAAATCTGACAACGAGCGGAAAAAATAGGGAGAAAAATAATAATAAACAATAACCTAAATCTGACAACGAGCGGCAAAAAAATAGGGGAAAAATAATAATAAATAATAACGGGACAAGCACCTTTTACCAAGGGGTATTTAGTAATTTAACTTATTCCAATAAGCAGGCCGCAACTTAGTGGTGTGGCAAATATTGTGCCACGTCACCGCAGGCTGAGAGAGTCTCTCAGCCGTCGGCTGATATACATTTTTCTCATATTATATATATATATATATATATATATATATATATATATATATATATATATATATATATATATATATATATATATAGAGAGAGAGAGAGAGAGAAAGAGAGAGAGGGAGAGAGAGATTGGGGTCTTTGGAAGGATATAGAAATGAATCATACCCATTAAATTCAATGTTAATTATTAAAATTGAAACCACTCATTAAAAGTTGATTTACATTACAAAGAGTGCTTGAAAACAAAAATCCTAAGTGTTTTGAATACTTTTTACTTATTCTTTAAGTAGATGCAAAATGAACGGCCGAAATAATAAGTTGGTTAGTTTAACGGTGCAGAATATTTGAAATCTTACAAAATTTAGTGTGTGAGGGTTTTAATGTTTAGATCATGATCAAACGGTCGAATCGAGAATCTGTTTGTCTTAAGTTATAGTTCTAAGTAATTTGCTATTTTCGGCCGTCCATCTTGTGCCTATTGATGCATTGACAAAAAAACTACAAAATATTTAATTTTTAGTTTTTAATTACTTTAAATAATGTAGATCAACTTCAATATAGTGGATCTTATATTTGAATGCTATAAAATTGAATTTGAGTGTGAAGGATTCATGCTCAAATACTTTTAGAAGTAGCTAAGTGTGTGTGTGTGTGTGTGGGGAGAGAAATGATTCGATAAGAACAGTTCTCAAATTAAGCTTCATGAGAACTCCACGGTAGGTCACCCTATGGATGATCTGAATTATTCATCTTGATCTACATACTCTAATTAGGGTAACATGAAAAATCAAGCAATTTTAAACTTTTTTACCTATATTAAGTGTTACGAAAATATGTTATATTAGCCGTCAAAAAAAGATATCATTTGATGCATAGGTGCAAAGGTTTGGAATTGTTTAATTTTTCATCGTTAATCTAATTAGAGTATTTAGATCAAGATGAACAGTTGGATCATCTATGGGGTGATCAATCGTGAAGTTCTCACGAATCTTAATTTGAAACCGTTCTCATAGGATCATTTCACACACACACACACACACACACACAATAGAGTTATTAATTTAATTCTATATTGTATTAGTCGAGTTCTAATAGTTTAAGGAATTGAAGTTTTTGTCTATAAGAGTTTCTATTTAGAAGTCAAATTGTATCGATGATTGTATTAGAAGTTTCTATTTGTTTAGTATTTCTTTATAATAGCATTTGGTTACTAGAGTTTGTATAGGTGCAGGAAATTGAAGAATTTTTATTTATTGGTGTGGGTTTTATTATTGTGTTGGTTACAAGAGAGGTTACAAGAAAGCACTCGACTTTCATACAAATTCTAAAACTGGATACAAAATTATTCTCTCTTCCTTTCTCTCTCTTTTCTTATCTTTTTATAACCTCGTTACAAAGCTTAGAGTACAAATCTCTTTATAAAAGATCTATTACATCATTCTTAAATACTAGAAGAAATCTTGATGATTATTTTATGAAGAATCAACATCATTAAAACTCTTTAGTTATCCAGGCCCCTACCCTCTTAAATTTCTTTTGCTTTTTGTTAGATTTGTATCTTATATCTTGTTTAGCATTTAGGTGGGCTTCCTACCCAGTGGTTCTTTGGGCCAAAATAATTTATTGTGTGGTTACCTCTAATGACGAGCAATATTTCTCGGTTTGTCAGTAGCACTATATATATCTCTCATATGAGTTGAGAGGCTGAGTGAGCATAGATCTAAGGGCTAAGACACTTCCTTTCCTCCTAGAAGGTTATGGGTTTAAATCTCTTCATCCGTAGTGGACGAGGGAACTTTTTGAAGTAAATTTGCAGGAAGCACTACGAAGCATATTACACAATAGTTTGACTTTGTATCATATAGAGGCCACTAAACTTGACTAGCGGTTCACAGAGACTCATGCATGGCGTCCAAAGGCTACGCAAGAAGCTACTTGCAGTTTCATAAATGTTAGATGATTGTAATTCATGTGTGCGTACCAAATGTTTTATTTTCTACTCATGGTAGTTTCTTTCCTCCATTACGAGATGGTTTCTTTCCCTCATTATATGTGAGATAGAAAGGTAAGATGAGAGGGTAGGTGAGAGAAATTTACTTCTCTTGTGGTCTATGTAACTATTAGGATTTTGCTTTATTTTTCAAGAAGAGATGATAGTCCAAGAAAATTCAATTGAGTTGGAGAAGACAATGACTTGAAGCAGAAGAAGCAAATTAAGATGAGGCAGTTTCCTTTTCAGGCGATTGCGAGTTTTCTTTTCAGGAGGAGTATGAATAGGATTTAATACCTATTCAATGAAGGTTTGTTTCTAAAGATTAAAGGATCTAGAATCCTTCTAGATCAAGAAGATCATTTCCTAAAAGATTGATCAAGATTCTTCAACCATCCAAAGGCCAAAATCATCTAATAGTTCAAATAGGAGTTGTATTATAAAATCTTATAAATAAAGATATAACTAAACATTATAATTGCCTCAACCAAAGAAATCTCAAGGAGTTTTTACAATAGAGAATCTCAAGTAAAGGAGATCAAAAAAAAGCCAAGAAAGAAATGAGCAAGTTGAAGGTGCATAGAGAGAAAGTAATCTAGGGTTAGATTCAAGTGGAAGTTGAATACTCTTGTTACATTAAGAGGAAGGTTAGATCTCTTTGTACCAAGTATATTAATAAAGCTCTCTCAAGTTCTGTCGCCATGGACATAGGCCAAGTTTGAGTCGAACCATGTTAAATCCTTGTGTTCTTTCTTTGTTACTCTTTTGTCTAGGTATTACTAGTTTGCTTTATATCAAGCTTTCTTTTTGCCTATACTGTTCATATTGTCAAGTTTCGTTAACGTCAATCCTGAGAGTCACAATAATTGGTATCAAAGCATATCAAATTTGCAACAATTGGTATCAGAGCTAAATGTTGACAGAGGGCGATATGTCGAAAATAGGAAGTTCTACGACAAAGGTCGAGGTCGAGAAGTTCAATAGCAAAGAAAACTTTGATTTATGACAAAGAGGATGAAGGCGTTGCTGGTGCAACAAGGTCTTCGTAAGAACTTGCAGGGTAAGTCAGTAAGTCTTGCAGGTATGTCAAATGAGGTTGGGAGGAGATAGATTTAAAGGCGACAAGCACGATCTAACTACGTCTCGCAGACGAGGTTATGTACAACATGATGGATGAAGAAACGGCTGCAGGATTGTGGTCAAGGTTAGAAATGTTGTATACGACGAAAAGCCTCTCCAACAAGCTGTATCTCAAGAAATTACTATATGGGCTGCACATGAAGGAAGGGACAACAGTGTTGGAGCATCTAAACTTCTTCAATAAGGTCATTAGCGAGCTTCTAGCTGTTGATGTCAAGATCGACGAGGAGGATAAAGCGTTGATACTTCTCAGATCTCTTCCAGAATCATATGATCATATTGTCACCATCATGCTTTACGGTAAGGGAACTCTCATCTTGAAAGAAGTCACCTCAACTCTCTTATCTAATGTGATTAGGAAAAGGCCAAATCAAGAGGAGCAGACAGGATTAGGTTTGGTGGTCACGGGAAGGAAAAAGAAGAGGAAAAGAAAGAAAAGATCCAAGCTCATCAAAGACATGTCACTTTTGTCACAGGGAAGGTCATTGAAAGAATGACTACAAGCATCAGTAAGAGTGACTGAAGAAGAAGGGGTAAGCTGTGGAGGCAGACGTAGCAAGCGGTGCAGAGGACACCGAAATATTAATGGCTTCTTACGAAGACAACACTTCTCAAGGTAAAGGCTGGAGATTTGATTTAGGTAGTACGATTCATATATGTTCCCAGAAAGCGCTGTTCAATAACTCCTTAGTTGTAAAGGAGAAAGGGATTATCAAGATGGTAGATGGCTCGGCTTGCGAGGTCATTGGTACTTGGACAGTCAAGGTTACAGGAAGAGATGGACAGTGCGTGCTCTGGAGGCGGTCCGGTATGTCCCGAAGGCACGGTATAATCTAATATCCATAAGGTACTCGACGAAAAAGGATGACGGATCTAAGTACAACAAGACGTCGTCACAATCAGCCAAGGAGACAGGGTAATCTTGAAAGGAGAGAAGTGTGGAGGGTATACAAGCTGAAGGAAGAAAACTCAGTTTGAGGTGGAGTTTCAAAGATAAGCTTGGAAAGGAGTTCATCGACGTGAACCGGATCAAAGTGTTGCGGGAAAGAGAAAGGGTGCACTCGGGTAGGCCTGAGATAGCCCAAGCCATGGCGGTAAATCAGCCAAAGGCCCCAGGAGAGAGGACAAGAGTTAAAAGCTTCACGGCACGGTTACAACCAAGGAAAGAATCAAGGTATTAATCTGAAATCTCAAGTCATTTTGCTAAAGGCTTAAAAAACAAGTCAAGGTGGAGATTGTTAGGATTTTGCCTTATTTTTTAAGAAGAGATAATGGTCTAAGAAAATTCATTGAGTTGGAGAAGGCGATGACTTGAAGCAGAAGAAGCAAATTAAGATGAAACAGTTTTCTTTTCAGGCGATTGAGAATTTTTCAGGAGGAGTATGAATAGGATTTAATTCCTATTCAATGGAGGTTTGTTTTTAAGATTAAAGGGTTTAGAATCCTTCTAGATCAAGAAGATCAATTCCTAAAAGGATTGATCAAGATTCTTCAACCATCCAAAGGCCAAGATCATCTAATAGTCTAAATAGGAGTTGTATTGTAAAATTCTATAAATAAAGATTGTAACCAAGCATTGTAATTGCCTCAACTAAAGAAGTCTCAAGGAGTTTTTATAATAGAGAATCTCAAGTAAAGGAGAACAGAGGAAGCCAAGAAAGAGATGAGCAAGTTGAAGGTGTATAAGAGAGGGTAATACTCTTTTAATTTAGGTGTAGATTCAAGTGGAAGGTGAATACTCTTATTGCATCAAGAGAAAAATTAGATCTCTTTATACTAAGTATATTAATCAAGTTCTGTCCTCGTGGACATAGGCCAAGTTTAGGTCGAACCTCGTTAAATCCTTGTTCTTTCTTTATTACTCTTTTGTATAGGTATTGCTAGTTTGCTTTACATTGAGCTTTTCTTTTGTAAGTACTGTTCATATTGACAAGTCCGCTAACGTCGATCCTGAGAGTCACAACAGTTGGTATCAGAGCATATCAATTTCGCGACAATAACTTCTCTCCTTCCATAAGAAATCTCATATTTGTACCTTATGAATGTAGGTTTAGCGAACTATATAAACGTTAATGCTCATCTTCCCCATTTTATTTGTTTGTTTCTATATGCTTGAGGGATTGGTTTCACAATGTATTGAGATCAGTGACGAGGATCTACATCCTAATAGTTTTTGTAGTTCAAGTAAAGTAATACGTTCTATGTCGTAAGAAAAATTGAATTTTTCCGATGGAAAATTTTGGGTTGGTTAGGATGTTTGATCAAAATAATGCCCTGTCATATATCTCCCTCGTTAGGTTTTCATCAAGGTCCAAGCTAATGTATGATTGGATCTATTTGGGCATATTTTTCTTTCTGTAGTCTGAAACAAATGAAAAGTTATAACACTATGATTTTTAATAGGAATATAGAGGTAGGTTTTGTGTATTTGTTTGGTATGAAGAAGAGTGTAGTGGTCGGATTTCGATCTGCACCAGGATCGCGACACGTGTCCCACCTCATCAGGAACACCCGAAACAGACGGCTAGACATGCCAGCAGAGCATGTCACGCGCCGCTTCCCAAAATACATGAAACGGAGTCGCGCGAAGGTTGGCGACGTATATACGGGAGGAAAATACCCCACGCATACACACTAAGCCTAAAGTAACCTGAACAAGCTACAAAATCTACCACGATAAATAAATATCACTGCAATATGACATATAAATATCTAACATAATGATAACAGATGAATAAAGGAAAGAAAATGGTAATTGGATGTGATAAAGATAGAATCAGGAAATAACATGAATAAAAGAGTAAGAATACCTATAATCAAGAAAAGAGGACTCCAGCTATTCGTAAGGTGTACGATCACACGAACACCTGAACAATATAAGGTGTCTAAAAATCCCTGAACGTGCGAATCCAGGGTCGTCAGAAGCGACCTAATGAGTGTGTGTGTAAAGGAAAAGTGTTCGTGTATAACAACACAAGTATAACAATATCATAACTGAAATAAAACATAACAGAATAATCAATATCAAGAACAAAGTTATGAACGATATATAACTGGTATCTTGTCCACTAATGTCAAGATGGGTAACCTACCATATGTCACTAGTCTGGTATACAATCCAGTCATGTGTACAATCATATATCTGTCATAGTTTATATATACGTATAGTCAGGTGATCACGGTCAGTCACAATACATTAACAGTTTATCATTATTAATTATGTCAGCGAACACCAATTGCCACATGTAATAGACGCATCCCATACTACGCCTACTACACATGCCAATCGAGATCCTCCGTTATTGAAACTGATCGATTGGAGACATTGTCTGTGTTTTAGGTGGGTCCCGTGCATACCCGGGACCACGGTCCAGACCCCTGGCGCTGAACCAGGACCTATCGCAAGGTAGTCAGAAACATGTATAACAGGTTAGGTACATGTATAACATGTATAATAGGAACAGGAACAGGGCGGGGTGCCAGTCACCCCACGGAAACCCTGCAGTGGAACCCTCTTTCAGCTGCGCAACCTAAATCTTAGGTTCACCCAAAATACAGACGTTGTCTCCTCCATCAATTTCTCCAATCCCAGTGTAAGTTGTCTTTTTACATTATTATTTATTTCAGTTAAGACAATCAATATTCATGTTACTTATAATTCTGGGACGATGCGGTGACAGTAACGATACAGTATAACAGTCAACAGTAGTCGTATACATAGTGAATAATATCAGAAGCAGTGAATGGTAATAGTAACCGTGTAAACGATGAATAATAGGACTGTACAGGGTGTTACGGTCAAACAATCTTTTTTCAGTAACTTTCAGTAACATGAATTTAATAACAAGCCCAGATACTGCTCAATAGACAGTCTCATCTAGAACTGATCAATATCTCATATACCTATACTGCATATAACAATAGTTGATCCGTCTACTCATAGTCTCAATAGTCATCATAAACCATAGTATGAATCCACGTCAAGATATCTGATACGGTAAACCATCACCAATATATCTGCATCTCAATACTGAAATAACAAATGCTATGATACATCTAATCAGATCTCCACACTCCAATCTGATCAAAATCATCACACTCTCACTGCTATCAAGGTCAATCATAAGATCTCAAAACTCAGTAACATATCAAATATAAATCTAAGATCTATCAAGTTAGGTCAACCAATCAATGCCTATTCCTCAATCCCTAAGTCACTCCAATCCAATCGAGTCTACCAACATGTTCAAGTCCACAATTTTATTTATTAATGAAGAATTCTTATTTATTCATTCATCAATATCCAAATGAATCAAGATCACAACTAAGAAATGTAACATCCTCGATCAACATAGAATGTAGATCACCTCTACATCTAATAGCCAATATCAATAAGATCATCAATATATCAGTCAAACTCATCAATGTGAGAATCCAGAAATAATAGTTTTAAACAGTCCAAAAGTCTGTTCCAACGCATACATCAGCATCTAAGGTAACATATTCACACATATCCATGTATCGGTAAAACAGTCTGTCAATAAAGCAAATCATGTCTAATACATCCTCAATATCTAAAAGAGTTCTAATCCGAATAGTCACCAAATAATTTGTCTGACAAATACTATACATAAATATGAATCTCTAATCTTCAACCCTCAATAAATCAGCCGCAAGATAAATATGTTTATATTCTAAGATTTATCACACTATAAGTTAGTTACAAGGTCAGGTCCAGTCTACGGTATATTATACTAGGCCTAACCAACAACGGTCATATACCAACACATGAAATGTTACTGACACAAGCTCATATCAACTACACAAATAAGATGAACAATCAATAATGTCTCATGAATTTGTACAGCAAGTCAAACGGGTAAATTATAATATAAAGTCACATGAAATAATATGAATAAAATACAATAACGGTAAAGAGGAAAATGACATAAGAACAAAACACTCACAATCTAATTAATAAAAATTATAAAGAAGAGAAATACTCACCTGAGCTAGATCCCTGAGTCCAAAGCACTGAAATCATAAGGCCCAGATAATCTACATAGTTCATTCAATAGGAATTGTTAGATTTTTAAAAGTTTTTTTAAGGAGTTAAAATCTTGATTAATTAGTTTGAGAGTTGGAAATATGATTCTCTAAGTCTAATGAATTTAGTAGGTTTGATTTAAATCAATTTCTAATTTTTGTTGGATTTTAATAGGCTTTAAACTATTAAAAATATTTAACAGGTCTAAATTTACCATTA